>JAQFZN010000013.1:0-108688 GCA_034687075.1 Geophilus carpophagus | reverse complement strand
CAAAGCATAATTTACAATATCTGAAATGCATGTATATCACTGATGAATACAACTTGTGAGAAAGTGTGTGTTTGCTACGTCACATCAAGGTTGAATGAGACTTTGCTGACAAGGTTGCACCATAAATTAGTTACAATTCAACCATTAGAGGGCGCTCTGAGCTGTGACGTAGAAAAACTACAGAGTAGCTTGTTCTGTTGCAAAGCACCATAGGATTGAAAGCATTCTTTTAAAACAAAAACAAAAATACCAGTGTTCAGCATTAAAAATTACTTTCAAACATCTAGAAATAAGGAAGCATCATTTTTTAAATTTCCTAAAGATAAAAAATTAAGAAAAAAATGATTAAAAATTAGTAAAATTGGAAGAGAAAAAAAAAATAATAAATGTATGTAGTAATCATTTTACAGATTTCAATTTTACAAATTATACGAATTCAAAGGTAGACAATTTTAAGCCTATTTTAAAAAATGATGCAATTCCTGTTCTAGATATTAATGAGCAAGCTGAAAGTTCAAGATCTTCTAAATATATAAAAGATGCACAATAAAAAAAGCTTTATGAAGATTAAAGACTTTCTCCCAAGAAAAATGAAACACCAGCCACTAATAATCTAGATATAAAATTTTATTGTAAAATAATAAAATAATATAAAATATAAAATAAAAAACTTAACAATTTATTTAATTAAAAAAACAGGTAATAAAAATAAAATATTCAAATTATCTAATATAAAATAATATTAAAAATCAAATATACAAAATAATAATACTAAAAATTCAAAAAATTAAATTTGAAAAATAAGAAAAATATTACTCATTAAAATGAAATTAGTAGCTGAATTTAAAATAAACAAATAAACAAATTACTTTTTTTATAAATGATGAAGTACAAGTAAATGATATAGAAATGGAAAATATTAATATAATATAAAATGCTTATGTGATGAAAAATACTGATGTGATGGAAAATGCTGATGTGCAAATGGAGATTGATAAACAACCTGAAGTTGAAACTAAGAATCACTTAATACAGTCAAAGACTATTTCTGACCTGCAAGAAAAAATAAATATATTAACAACTGATAAAATAATTTACAAGCAAAAGTAATTAATTCACAAAATAAACTGCAAAAACCAAAATGTCAAGTTTTACAGGCAAAAGTAATTCATTTACAAAATGAACTGCAAAAAGCGAAATGTCAAGTTTTACAATCATATGAAACAGCATCAAAGGGGAAATTAAAATAACTAGAAACAATAAAAATGTATTCAAAAATTTTAAAAGATTTATTTACTACTGCCCAAATTAAAAAACTGAGAACAAAAAAACGTGTCTGGTGAAATAAAGAGGACATTTTAAATGCAAGTTCAATTCATGCAATTAGTATCAAAACTTACTAATGTGTGAGAAATAAGTTAAAGCTACCCTTATCTGGACTATCAACAATATGTCGATGGACTCATAACTTTTAATATAATCCTGGTATACTTACAAATATAATTGAACTGCTAAAAGTCATACATTTCAGCCACTTAATAAAGTATTCCTTCTCGTAGCACAAAACAAAAATCTAGAAATTGGATTAATTCTGAAAAAACATGATTTATTATTTTTATTATTACTTTATATTCCTTGTTATATGAATTATTTTATCAAATTTAGTTCCTACCCTATCATCAATAAATATTTCCATTTGGCTTAGTTGTAATTTGTTTGTCATCTTTTTTCCTGTAAATATAAATAAATAAAATCACACAGAATCTAGATCATTCATGTAAATTTAATTTAATAAATACAACTTACCTGATCTCTAAATGTAATAGAAAGATTACAACCTGAATACAACGTTGATAAATTTGAGTCTTTATGTATATATAAGAATATCTGATGAATTAAAATTTAAATTTAAATCAGTGTTTTTGTTTTATTAAAACTAATAAAAATAAATCTACATGAAATTACTTACAAGTTTGAATTTTTTTCTAAAGCAAAGCATAATTTACAACACCTGATCAATACAACTTGTGAGAAAGTGTTTGCTATGTCACATAAGAATAGAACCCTATCAGCCAATCACAGCACAGAATTTATGGTGCAACCATGTTAGCAAAGTCTCAGTCAACCTTGTTGCAACAGAACAAGCTACTCTGTAGTTTTCCTACGTCACAAGCCCAGAGTGTCCTTTAGTAACTGAATTATAACTAATTTACAATGCAATTTGCAACCTTGTCAGCAAAGTCTCATTCAACCATGATGTTTAGCTCATAAATATTACCTGATGGCAATATTGAGTAACAACAAAGAGCGCCGTTGAAATTCACGGTGACTTAGATAAGCCATCTATCATTTTTTTCGAAATTGAATATTTTCTTAGAAAATAAATTTCAGTAAAAATATATCTTCGCAAAACATTAATTTGACACAATGGCAAGTTGGCTGCGACTCAAATCAACTGCAACATATTTCTTGAGACTTTAAAAACATCATTTTATTTATTCAGTTTCTTTGTTTATATTAATACCAATGTACATTAACACTAGGTAAAAATATTTGAACAGAAAACATTTAAGCTAAGTAATTTCAAAATCAAAATTTTTGAATTCTTGATTTTGTATTTGTGTTCCACAGTAGTAGATCGATAACATTCAAAGATGTCCTTTCTGTTCACTAGGCGGTAAATCCACTTGAAATGTACGTGAGATAACAATATAGAGCGAGTTGTCGAGTAATAGAAACAAAATAAGGGCTACTTAATCTTTCAATTTTTTAAAATGGTTGCTGGTACTGAATCACGAGGATTAAGTATTGCCGTTGATTATAATGGCATAAGTGTTATTGGAAAACAAGAAGAATTATTACATGGAGCAATGATTCTTTTTACCATTGTTTTTTTCGTTGTAAGAACTTCAAACGAAACTTTATTGAGATTTAAATATATTTTTGTAACACTTCAATGTTTGTGGATGTTGGCAACAGACTATAAAAGTAAAAGAAAACACACAATATTACTTAACAGCATTACCAGTTTATTTATTTACAGGCACGCTTCGCTATTCCAGAGCAATGCACCCACGTTTTTAAATTCAAATTTTAATTTACTTATGTTTAAAAAATAATAACAATAAAAACATTTTATTCTGATGACATAATTCTCCGTAATTTTCCTAATAAAGCAGTGACTTCCGGTGATGAATCTTTCATTTCTTCCGCACTGTCCAATCCATCGCCGTGTAACAACGTACGCAAAGATTGCAAGTATGCAGTGTAATTGTGACGGAAATGTTTGTTGTTAATAAAATGACGACTTGATTCCGAACAGTTGACAGCTCCAGCCCAATCACATTTTAGCAGTCGTTGATTGTACTGCAATTTTCGTGGGCAAAGAAAAGTAGCCGATTTAAAACCTTGTCCTGCAGGCAAGCATAAATGAAATGCTTGACATTCCGTATTCAAATCTGCATAGACACCTGGTTTATACAGCTGTTTATCGCATGAAAATTCCGTGTATATTCGGTAAACTTCCGGTAAAGAGGAATCTTTTTCCAATTGTGGAAATACATCCCGGTACCGCGAAGGAAGCAATTCTTCAGGAGCTTCGATGGCCAAAGCAGCTTTACCGGAATCAATTTTATCGTTTGCAGCTTTTTTACTGAACGGGAAAATTACATTCAAATGCGTTGTGTCGTTTAAGCTTAAAAATCGAACTGATGCAACAAAATCAGCCAGGTCGGTCAACACAGGATCGTTGTCATCATCGTCCAAATAATCGTCATCGTACACGTATTCGTTATCGTTATCGTCAGAAATAATGTCGGTATCGTTCATCATGTCAACAGGATTCGAAGTTGAAATTATTTCTAACATCGGTGTTGTCATTTCGATTTCGGCTGATTCATTCGCAGAATTAATTTTCTCCTTTTCCTTTACGTCCTATTAATGAAAAGCTTTCATAGTTAAAGAGTATGTTTTAATTCTCAAAAATTTTCAATAGGGTTTCAAAATTACTCGACTTTTGAAAAAGTCGAGTATCGAGTACCGACCACTTCATTTTGTCGACTACTCGAGTATTAAATTATATACTTATTCATTTTTTTCAACCTTAATCTCATCCAATGAGATAAAAGATAGAATGTACCAAAGAAATGTGTTTACATTTTAATTTAAAATGCAAACACATTTATTTGAAAATGAAAATTAATGATAAAATTAACATTTTTAATTTTATCATTAATTTTTTTTATTAAAAATTCAAAATTATAAATACTCGATTACTCGAAAATTTGATCTCGAGTAATCCAGTACCCCATTACTCGAGAAAATCTTCGAGTAATCGAGTACCCGAATACTCGATTCGAAACCCTAATTTTCAATAATTTTAACCACCTTACCTGACTTTTCGGTGCAATTTTCTGAACTCTGTGATGTCTTCTGTTGCTCACTTGAAATTGAGATCTTGGTTGCGAGGAAAATCTGCTCCATGGACGGTATCGAACAGGTGTCATCGGCCATCTACCTGGAAATCGAAATCTAGAAGCGTCGTGCGGTGGTAAATCGTAATCTTGGAAAAATTCCTCATCATCGACATCTTTTTCCTTCTCCCTTCGTTTGTCGTCTTGGATTCCGATATCATCGTCATCTTCGGCAGGCTATAAATTAACAAATTTATCAAGAAAAACTGTTTTTAATAAAATTAACATTTAAACTTACCGGTAAAATTAGCTCGATAGGATCAACACCTGTGAACCGCGGACGATATTGATTATTACGTGTTTTGTTTCAAACATCGGTTGTCATAGCAACCGGTATTAGAAAAGCTTACTCACCGGGGAATTTGACGACGTCGAACAAGGTACAAATTCTTGTTATTGTTTTCTTAAATCGTTTGGCACCTGGCTGCTTGCTGTTCCGAAAATAGTCCTCAAGTGAGTCGCACAAGGGTTTTCCCAAACAGAGTGGGGTTAACGCTGTAAACAATCAATGCAATAACTCAATGTTAAAAACGAGTGAAAATTTAACTTTTAAAATCTTAAAATTGTCCATTAAATAATACATTTAATTAGCTTGGTTGTTATCAGCGAAAAGAAATTGGAATTTGTAAATATTTTTCCGGAAACGGAACTGATACGAGTAAAAACATGGTGACGTGTCGAGATCTCGCAGCATAAAATGTCAAGCAAAGGCGTATGCTATGTCACAGCTAAATAGAGCGCGGAAAAATCTTAACATTTTTTATTTGTTGGAAATAATCATTACACTTTTCGATTTTATCATTTTTCTCATAATTACAATTTGCCCGCTGCTATATTTCACTTGCTGCAGCGTTCCGCCCTCTAGTTAGAAAATTAATAACTCTTTACATTCATTTATTACTAATTTATGAAAGCCTCATTTATATTTTAAAAAATTACTAGATCTAGACCTAATTACAGTTTGATGTAAAATTAAAAATCATAATTATCAACTTACCGATAAAAATCAAAAGTATTAATTTCAAGTCCATAACTTGCATTTTCTTATACACCAGTCAACTAAAATAAAAATAAATAAATAGAAATCAAATATTAGAAACATTCATTCTAAAAAATCAATTTAAGTTACAATGTAAAAATAAAAAACATCTTACTTCATCATCCACGATGGGAATACAGTTGAAGAATTTGTCTAATACTATAGCAATTTGATAAAATTTGTCAATGTCAGCAGCAGAGCCTAGCTTAACCGGTGCCTTCACTAAACTATATTTTTCTGCTCATGTGAAGCCAGTAACAAAAAGTGGGCCAAGTTAAGGAGGTCATATCACATTCCAATAGGAGAGAAGAGGCAAACGCCTCACCTTGTAGACTTTAATCTCTGTAAAAGTGTTTAAGAAATCAAGTTTTTCGGAATACAAGTTAATACATTAATTCATCATTACACATTACCCGAATCACACAAAGATTAAACGAAAGATTACTTTTTAAATTAATTATACCTACTGTTACATACAACATTAAGAGTAAATTTTAATGTTGTGATGTAGTAAGTTGAATATTTTTTTGTTGAATTAAAAAAAATACAGGACTTTGCTCTCGTTTGCTTTTGATGCATAGGTCATGGGCAAACGACCTTGATAATGAGCTCACCATGGTCAAGAACCTCATTCATTCAGTAGGTCAACTTGTCAATATGAAAAATAAGACCTTGATTCATTATATCTAGTTCTAGAAATGAAAAAAATGTATATAAAAAGATTATAAAATAAAAATAGCATGACACAAAGGTTCGAAAAGAAATAGAGGGTTGATGACCCGCGGTAATGAAAATTTCATATCTCTTGACAAGCACAATCATAAATAAAATAAAAATAAGAGGGCCAAGAGGGATTAAACCAAAAATAGGCCAATAATCTAAAGTAAAATTATTTAAACTGTTTCCCTTTTCAGGTTGATTACTTAATCTATTTTGACAATAATCATTCGAAGAAAATTGAAAATGAGATTGAAGATAAGTTTATTAAAAGAAGCAAAACATATCCTTTCATTTTTTCGCTTTTTTTAGTTTCCGTCTTAACTTGTATGAGACTTTATTGAAAATCCTTAACTCACTGTCGCACATGAAAATCTTGCCAGTTGTGTAGGATGGGCAAGTCCTGATGATGTCTTTTCTTGTGCCGATGATCATATCCTTCTGCGATGGAATCTACCGACTGGGGAGACGACCAAAGTGGCTGATCTGTCGAATGATCTTTTCCCCACTGACATGCATTGGTTTCCTAGGATTCACTCAGCAGGTGCAAAGAAGCAGAGCGGATCTGATATTTTTGTTTTGACTACTACAGAGGGTAAAGAAAAAAAATGAAATAAATAAATGAAATAAAAATATTGTACAATACTTAGGTAAATTCCACCTAATTTCAAAAATTGGGAGAATTGAAAAAAGTGTAGATGCGCATCGAGGAGCCATTTTAGCCGGATGTTGGAGTCCAGATGGAATGGCATTAATCACGGTTGGTGAAGATGGTCAAGCAAAAATATGGTCTCGCAGTGGCATGTTAAGATCCACACTGGCCCAAACTAGTAAAATATAAATTAAAAATCAATTATCTTTTTCTATTGAGCAATATTTTATTCGAATATTGTGGGTTTGTTTATAGATAACCCTATTTATTCAGTTGCATGGAGCCCCAATTCGGCCGAAGTGCTCTTAACAAACGGGAAAAATCTCATTATTAAACCATTACAACCAACACAAAAATCTATTCAAGTAAATAAAATTTTAAAACTCAAATTTTCTTGTATAAATAAATGAATTTTTATAGTGGAAAGCTCACGAAGGATTAATTCTTAAAGTAGCTTGGAATCCGAACAATAATTTGATTTTATCTGGTGCAGAAGACTGTCGATATAAAGTAAAATATAAAATGATCTAATCTTACTATATATCATCATCACACTTAAATTAAAGGTTTGGGATTCGTATGGACGCCAAATATACAGCAGTGGAGCGCATGAATATCCTATTACTTCAGTTGCTTGGGCTCCACATGGTGAGTTGTTTGCTGTCGGTTCATTCAACACTTTGCGTTTGTGCGACACAATAGGGGTAATGAAATGGCGTCGATTCAAGTGATTGATTGATTGGCTTAATTTATTACACCTTTCAGTGGTCGCACTCACTTGACAAACCAAACACGGGTAGTATATTTAATATATCATGGTCTAATGATGGCACCCAATTAGCAGGTGCGTGCGGGAATGGACGTATCATATTCGCTCATGTGATAGAAAAGTATGTTCTAACATGTTTCGAATTGAAAAAAATAATAAATTATATATGCTTTTCAAGACGTTTGGAGTGGAAAAATTTCGAAGCAACACTGATGAGTCGTAAAAGCATTCAAGTTCGTAATGTAAACGATGAAGGATGGGAGAAATTGGAGTTTCGAGATCGCATTATTAAAATTTCATTATCTCATGGACACTTGATAGTAGCCACGACAACGCAATGTTACATTTACAGCACAAATAATTGGAATACCCCGATCATATTCGAGCTTAAAGAGGGAAATGTTAGCCTGATTGTACAAGCTGACAAGTAATTAATGAATTTTCAAAAAGTTAATAATAAAAATTGTTTACCGAAGTAATATTTGTTTTAAAGACACTTCATGCTAGTTGACAGTTCGGGCATTTGCATTTATTCGTATGACGGACGTACGGTGAGTGCCCCAAAATGGCCAGGAATGCAAGCAGACATACTCAATCATCACACTGTCAGTCTTAGCAACGATACTGTAGCTATACGAGATAAAACGGATGAAAAAGGTTAGATGAAAAATAAATGAAAATTTACCTCGTTGAATAATGAATGATTTCAGCTATTCATTTGATCGATGCGCAAACGGGGAAGCCAGTGACTGAAGGAAAAGCATTCGTACATAAAGTATGTATGGTTGAGCGTTATTTAGTGTGATAAAAAATTAACCGAATTTGTAGATAGAAGTGGTTGACTTGAAGTTAGACCAATGCGGAGCTGGCAGTGAACGACGCATTGCATTCATCGATAAAAACAGAGATTTACATTACTTGGCTGTTCGCACGTTTGGATCAGGTTTTCGAGCTGTAAAATTAGGTGTGAACAAACGAAAGAAATGTTGAATAAATTGTAAGAAATGTAATTTTCTAGGTGTGATGGTCCATTCTATTTGTTGGAACGATACGACAAATATGTTAGCAGCTGTTCAAGAGGGTAAATTCTCAGTGTGGTATTACCCTAATGTATTGTATGTAGACAAGGATTTAATCAACAAAACAGTTCTGGAGAAAGACTCGAGGTAATGCTTCATCGTGCGATGATTAATGAGTGCCTCAGGTGGCTTATTTATTTATTTTTTTCTTGTAGTGAATTTGGGAAAAGCCCACAAATTGTAAGTTTCATTGGAAATCTAATTAGCATACGACGCATGGATGGTTCTTTAATTAGCACACCTGTTTCCCCTTACCCGTCCATTCTTCACGGATACGTGAGTGCCTCGAAATGGGATGACGCTACCCGCCTTTGTCGTTTCATAAAAGTAAATGAATAAAAAATAACAAAGTAGTGACAAATGGCTAAATTACTCTTGCTCAGGATGAATCGCTGTGGTCATGTCTTGCAGCAATGGCTGCTTATGCCAAACACTTACAAACTGCAGAAATAGCATACGCAGCAATTAGCCAAGTAAAACTAGAAATGTAAACAAAGCTTGATAATAGTGCATTTGTGTAATTGAATTAAATGTTTGTTTAGGCTGACAAGGTGCAATTCATCCAGAAAATTAAAGATAACAACATCGACGAAATGCGTATGGCAGAAATGGCACTTCTTGGTGGCAATGCGAAGGATGCAGAGGGCATCTTTTTACAAGCTGGCTTCATTTTTCGAGCAATAATGCTCAACATAAATCTTTATAACTGGGAAAGGTGAGTGTGCAAGAAGGTAAATTTAAATTGCCGCTTTAGCATGTCTAGTTGAAGCTGCCATCTAGCTTGGGTTTGTCGGATTATGCACGGGAGCGAATTTTCTAATATCTCTAATTCGCTCTCAATAAAAGCGCGTTAACACATGAAAAGCGAGCCTCAGGTGGTACATATAAATGGCTACTCGGGCAGATTAGTCGCGCAGCATAGCCATATTGAAAAGCGAATTAGACCCACTCGACGCACACCCTCAACTTACCTCTGATTTACAGAGCTATAAATCTGTGTGCATACGAGTGAGTACATGCGAAATGTAATTACATTGTACGAGCCGTGACCGAGAGAGAAACGCGCAAGACGCTGCGCGTACAAGGCACATTAATGGTTGCGACCTTTTGCCAGGGTGTGGGTGTGTGTGTCTTTTGGCCAAGATGCTAAGCTAATTTATATGCGAGCGCGTTCACATTGGTTGACCCTTAACTTGACGCGCCTCGTTCAACTATGTACCTGAGTTTTCTCGCAGCTGATCTGGAGTTTACAAGTTTCAACTAGAATAGTTATGGAACATGATGATGGCGCGTTTCATTATTTATGCATGAAGACGTGTTGTCTGACAGTCGTTTGACGCAACAAGGTCAAAAGTTTGTCGACTGTAAAAACAACAGTTAAACCCTTTTGTTTGTTCCCACCAAGTTGTAAAAACTCACTAAACGAATTTACTTTTTATTGTGCCAGAGCTCTCGACCTGGCCATTCGCTACAAAACTCATGTGGACACGGTGCTAGCTTACAGACACAAATATCTCGACAAATTCGATAGAAAGGAAACCATCAAGCAGTTTCTACAGTTTGCTAATGAGGTGCGTGAAAATTAATTGATATTTCAAATTTATTCCAGTTTAGTATCCAACGATAATGAGTGAAGCGAAATTTTGAAAACTATAAAAATGGCAAAACATGTTGATTAAGTTTTTTATTGTCTTTGGCGAAACGACTACAAAAACAAATTGCAGTCTGAGCTGTTTGCTCCATACATCTAGTTGTAAGGATCGATTCTTTTTTTTTTACTGTTGTCCGATGATTTCCCAAAGACCCGATAGCTAACTGCCCGCATGCGCCTACACAACCCCAAAAGCACTGGCTGAGCAGCGGTCGACCATTTTTCTTGCGAGTGAAGGGCGGCAAAATGAGGGCCATCTATTGTTAACTTGGAGCTTGTATTGCTGTCTAGCTCTTGTTATTGAGGATGGGGGAAAAAATCCGCACAATTGAAGATCGATTTGAGCGAAAGGTTGCACCAACTTTAGCTGCTTCATTATGCGCCATTGATTTCAATCAAAAATTGTGTACGAAAAAATAAATAAAAATGGCGAATTGAAAAGTTATACACAATTTTATTCATTAAGAAGGATTTTAATTATTCATTTAGTACTTTCAACCTTTTTTTATATGTTAATTTTCGCTTCGTCTAAGAAATTAGTCAACACCATCAACAAATCTCTGCAATCAGTTCCGGAGAAAAAGAAAAAGAAAAAGAAAAAAGGGGAAAAAGAAAAAGAAGAGACACGTTAATTTCTTTCAGCTTCTTCAATCAAGAAACAATTTCCTTGGTCCGTTCTGCATTATTCAGATGCACTTTCCTTAACATTGAGAATTGGAAATGATTTTGGCTTTCTAGTGTAAACGATTTAAAGTGGAGAAAAAGTCGAGCGAACCTAGCTTTTTATTGATGATTTGTTTTTCTTTTTCGTTCGCGCACACCTGACAACACCAGCGTGAAATATCACAACTAATTTCGCAGTCTATTCACACCACGTCATTTTAAATTCAACTCGCAGTTTATCATAGTTTATCAGCAACTTTCTATTGACGTTAACTCTATAATCGCATTTCTTGTCACACACATAAAAAAATGTAGAAAAAGTTGAGTAAATTCAACGCAAATCCTCGACACACCTTTACACAGGAATTGTGTTCCAATCAAATGAAAATGGCTGTGCCAAGTCTAACCAATATGGCACAGTGCCAATGAAAGAACAGTGAAGACGCACAAATGTTACCTGTATGCACTTTGGATCCCAGCTACCCCTAGGGGAGGGGGAAAAAGAACGATAATCTTGGTCGCATTGCCGCCCACCACTCATTAAATTGAGCCCAACTTTTGAAATTTTTCTTAAATAACGATTTTTCTCATAGCCACCTGCTCCTCTGGCAAAATGGCTAGCTAGCACCAACTTACATAGTAATCAACTAATTAAACGGTGACAGGTAACGAGGTAGTAATTTGCCCCTTTATACACACTGAGAGGGAACGCCCAAATGATATTTATAGGTAGAAGAAGAGGAAATAAAAAGGTGTATAAGGAGAACACTTCAATCTATTGATTTGTCCATCAGGGACAGCAGGTCGTTGTCGAGGCAAAGGTGTCCTTTCAGGGCCCACTATTTCTTATATCTTCACGTTATAAAAAAGAGAAGGGACAGTAGCATAAAACCTTTAAGTGTGGACGAGCTGTCGTCGTGTGCACCCCGCCATCCCTTCCCCTCCACTTGGAGCTCAACCATTTTCAGATTGCCTCGCGACGACTGCATTGCCCTCCTATTCCCCAGCCAGCCAATCAAATATATTTTGCTCCCTTCTTTTTGCCTTTTCCTCTTCTCTTTTCTTCGCCCATTGATTCCCAAATCCGTCCCTGAGGGAGCCACGGTCGGCAAAAGGCATTTCGCCGCTTGAATAGCCAACTCATTGGAGCACACTCGAATTGCTCGGTCGACACCTCCTCACGCCGACGTCCGAGTGGGCAGTGCCTTCCTTTAGTCGTCTACAGCCGCTGCTACGGCCCAAGTAGTCTTCCGAGAGCCATGACTCGCCAAACAACGGCTATAATTCAACCGACCGAAGAGAAAGAGAAAGAGGCACTTCTTGGCCCACAGGGGGATCAGGGAAAGAGTGCGGAACGCGGCCTGGGCCCTCTCATGACTATTTGAAAATTTGATGACCTGCTTGCCCGCCTCTCTTTTCTCCGTCTGTCTTCCTTTGGCTTTTACGATTCAACCTATAGAACCATCGAAAAAAAGCAAGTAGAGAGGGAAGAAAGAAGAAAAAAAAATGGGCTGCCTCCGTCACTCGCTCAATATGGCTCCCTTTTGGACCTCATAATTACCTTGCGATAAGAGACACACGCTTAGAGCAGAAGGGAAAAAGAAAAACGGTTTTAATCACGGGTGAAAATGAGCTATTAGAAATAAATCCAATAAGACTCGAAACTCATTTGCATTTTTTTCACGTTTTTTTATTTCAAAATGATCTAAGTATAATGTTTTTTTCATGAGATGGCTGTTGGATATCTCGGGTGTCATTTCTAGTCATAGCCTCAGGGGTGTGTACGCAAGGAGATTCTCAAACTTGTAGAGAAAAACTTTTTCTCCACTTGCAAAAAACGAAAAGAATAAAAATAAAATAAACCTACTTTCAAATTCCCTTCGAATCGTTCACTCTGCTTCTGGAAATTATATATACAAAGTGTAATTTAATTGGCAAAATGTATCTTTTAACAAAACTCAGCCTTAAAAGACAAATCTGTAAATGGCGAGTTGACATGTTGCAAACATGAGATGCATCCAATATAAAAGGGCAAAATGGTGCTATCATTGGCTGCACTCGCTCGTGTCAACTGCAGAGTGGTTTGTGTTGGAGAGACCTGGAGCAAAATAAATGCCAGACCAGCCGAAGGATCAGTTGAGACGCAGTACTGAGAATGCTACGTGTTTGGCCAACCAACTAGACGAGTTCGAATCAACTGGTCTCTGTCGGTTATCTATCTATCTATCTATCTATCTAACCTATCTATCTATGTGCTCTCTTTTCCGTTAGGTTGAGGTGGACTGGGACAAAATCAAAGCCAAGATGGAGATGGAATACCAGAAGGAAAACGAACGTCCAGCAGCCAAACGAGGGGGCGGAGTCGGCTCTGTCCGCTCGTGATGATGAGAAGCCGGCGCAAACAAAACGTGGTTAGAATACAAGTTGCTGCTTGAACCTCGAGACTTTGCTTTTATTTACTTATGATTTAAGACGTACATGTCAACTTGTTTCGCAACAAAATGTCGACAATTTTGTAAAATTTGCTGAAATTCGAGAATGTAAGAAAACAATTAATAATAAATAAATATGTGAATAATTAAAACGAGTGTGTGTAACACGTTGCGGCTAAGAGCGCCAACATCATATGCTAAAGCCTCTTTAGTGGGGCGCAAAGTTTGTAGAGAATTAAAATTTTAATTTAAAGTCAACAGTGGTTAAGCTGCTGTTCACAACGATGCTTCATTTTTTTCTTTGTGTCAACGTAAAATTTGCATTAATAAAGCCCTTTTTCACTCAATCTTACAGGCCTTCTTTGGCGAGAAAAAGCAGCTTAATCGACGTACGAATTTCACTCGACACAATTGAACGATTTAATCATCCGACGGGAACCGAGCGAATCTACTATAAAATCATGGCGACTGTTAGCAGCAAAGGAGCAAAGATTTGCTTGTAAATGAGCCAGCAAACTATACGCCGCTATTAATAGCATAATCCATTCGATATACCTCTCTCACAAGTGTTCAGAATGATTGATTGCCATCGTTCGCTTCAACATACTTGCTCAAAGCATAAAGCTCTGATTACAAATCAAATAGGCACAAAAAGAGAAGACGGAATAAAAAAAGAAAACGTTTATTGCCAACCTTTTGCCATTTGCCAGCTAATATATGTTTCTTTTCATATAAAAGGAAAACCCGCAGCTGACAATTGACATGTCGTGCTGGGTTATGTTGTATTACCGCATGTCAAATTCAGAACAAAGATATTAAAGAAGAAATCTTATTAGGAAAACCTCAAAACGTGCCACCTGTAGACTGACAACTTTATCATTCTGTGCCATCAACACACGGATTTTCAACTTAAAACTTGATACTTGCAATTGAATTAAGTATTTTTTTCATTTTATTTTATCGACGAAGAAGGAAAGATGAGAGAAGGGTGAAAATCTGTTTACTTGTACATCAATTAATTCAAAGTGCAGCTTCATCTTTTCCAGTTGGTCAGAACGTAGTGAGTGGAGAATGGGAGAAGAGCAGACACAGCAGCATCCAAATGGCGCGCGCATTTAACAGGCCATTCCTTTTCTCCTAATCGTGATAAAGAGTGGGTTCATGTCATGCATGTGCAACTCAACTTCCGTGAAAGATCATTTGAACGTAATAAATTGCAAAGCAGCCAAGTGTGTTGAGTCACAACCCAGTGCGACATCTGTCGTCGAATGAAGAGAAGAGTTTGAAAGGGGAATTGGGTTTGAATCAAGCGTTGACTCAAGGGAAATTCCTCTTCGCTCAAAGCCATCACGCTACGAATAAAACCTGCGATTCTTTTGCACTAAGGTGGTTTTCTTTTTCTCTTTTTTTTCTTTTTTCCCTATTCCCGCAGCCTGTTCATTTTCCCTTCGAATTTATTCTCCTCCCCTCCAGTTCTCACACCAAACAGAGATTGGCCAATTTCGTCCATTGAATTGAAAAATCTTTTATGTCCTCAACTCTTTGCCCACTTATGTTTGGACGGAAAACAATCTTTAATGGAGCCAGATTAAACTCCATCAGAGTGGGAAAAGAGCTGAATTGAATGGGAAAGGGGAGTGTGGTGGATGGAAAAAAAGGCTAGCAACATTCCACGCCATATAAAGCGATTGCAACTTTGGATCGCTTGTGTATCTCAATTCCGAGCTGATGGCTTCGTCCATTTCGTTGCTGGTCACTTTGGGACTCAAAGTAGTCAACGGATGTTATGGCCCCACAACCATTACAGCTGCAGTCCCTCGTCCCGAGCCTGTGGTTCAGTCAGTCTGTCAACGGCCGTGCCGAGAGAAGTGAGAGCGCACCTGGAAAATGAATGGCCGCAATTTGGCTCGGGTGGATTTTTCATGGCCGGCATTATTGTTTACGGGGACCAGCGAGAGAACCTTTTACGGCACCAGAGCGTGCACGTCTCATCCACACGAATTTCAAAGCATGGTCGAAGAATGTCACAAACTCCGATTATCGCTTTTTAAAAAAAAAATCAATAACCTAATAAAATAAAACAAAAATCACACAAGTGGCCATTTCAGCACTCAATTTGTAAACATTCTCATCAATTATATATATAATGTGTCATTTATGTGAATAAATTTCAAATTATAGTTAATTGTGTCATCTTATTGCGATCCAACGAATTAATATTTTTACCTTGAACTCGGCTGTCACCGACCGTGGACACAAGTGGATTTAATTTTCTTTGCACTTGACTCGTTTTTTTTTATTTTATTTTAGAATTGTGTGTAGCAAAGCCAAACAAAAGAAAAAAGAAAAAAGAAAAAAAAAGAAAGAGCTGAGGTAGTTATATTAGAAAAAGCCAACGACCTAATCGAACTTGAGCTTTTTATTACAGCATACGTATTGGAGAACCAGAATATGTTGGGGAAACACACGTAAGATTAACTACAGGCAGACAAACACAAAAAATTGTTATTTTTAGCAACTACTTTTTAGACTACAATTTTCACTTTACTGTGGAAAGGGTAAAAAGCTACAGCAGAACATTAAGCACTTTCAGTTGTTTATGTTGTTGTCAAATCCATGGGACTTATTTTTTCTTTGATAAGCATATTTCAAAATCATTTTTGTCATATAAAAATTTAATCATTATTATTATTTTCACTTAAAAGCGAGGGAACGGAAATAGTAAATTCCAAGCTGATTTCTATACAGCATGCTTTCAAAAAATGTTTTTTTTTTCACATTTTTTTAAAATTTTCACAGTTAATGTTTTAAAGCAAAACAGCAAACGGAGCAGGATTAAAGGGGAGGATGAAAAGGTAAAATTTGAGGCACCAGGGTCACTGATTAAAAACCGTGGAGGAATTATATGACCAAAAATAAAAATCAAATGATAATTTTTAGAATATAACAACAAACATGGCGGTGCATAGTTCAAGCGACGGTGTGATATCTATCCACTCGTTTAAAATCAAGAGTGGATAATGGTTATTTTTTCTTTTTTTTACCTCTTTACTTTTCATATTTATCTAAATCATTTTGGAATTACACATTTACAACAAAATTTGACAAAATAAACTTTTCTCTTTCACTTTTTTGTTTTAAAGGCCATAACCATGCACAGATATGAAAAGTAACTTTAAGTCAGGAGGTTTGTTTCCTCTTTTCAAATTCAATAACCCTTCTTTCTGAGTCCCCTGACAACCGTTACAAATTTTTCGACCACTCAAATTGGTCTGGATTGAAACATAGTACAAGCATCTAGAGCTATGTACATGCTGGACAAGAAATAGGAACAATTTCAAATTAGAACCTTAATCAAAAATAAAACTACAAATTTCTCACTATTTTGTTTTTCTAGTTCTGATTTCTAAATTCTCAAAACGTCTTTTATCTCCACGGGATAATTTTTGCTTTTCAATGACCCTGGCACCTTTTAGTGTCGTCATTTTATAAACTCTTTCAAGATATTTGAAATGCAATTGAATTATTCCAACACAGTAATCACCACATTTTTATTTCTCATCACTTTTCTTCTTTTTAATTACTTTGTTTATATTTAAATAATTAGATAAGTATAAAAATTATAATCATGTGAGAACAATTTCAAAGTAGCTGATTTGATCATTTTTTTTTTGAATTGATGTAACCAAGATAAAGCAAAAACAGTTTGCAAAGCAGCTTCAAAAATTGCAGCGTACAATTTAAAGTTAGAGTTATTTTTATATGAATTATGAATTGTTATTATTAGATCTACTCAAAATAAGTTATTTTGAGCAAGTTTTTCACTTTTTCATTCAAAATATCTTGAAAGACGAACATTTTTATGTCCTTCAATCAGTCATTTTTAAGCTATTATTTCATCTCTGGGAAAATAAAAATATCGTGTGATTATTTTTCTGAACTCATTTGAAAAAACCCTTTTCATATCATCAATAGCCACTTTTCATTTTTTCCCATTATTTTTTTTATATTCAATTGAAAATAATAAACTGATTAATATTAACAGACTCTGGCTTTACTTCCAAATGTTTGACATTTTGAAAGATAAAGACCTGAGGTGTTTCTTGTCCAAAGTAGTGCCGTTAACAACAACATAACAAGAGTGTAGAGTGAGAGACCATATACACTGTATAATAACAATATGAAAAAATATCACAAATTATGGATAGAAATGACAGAACAAAAGGGGTTCCCACTAAACCCCTCATTAATAAATGATTTGTTTCCATGACAAAAAAGAACAGAGATTTACATTCAAAAATAGTTTTCACCTACTATAATAATAAATGTTAATCATTAGAATTATTATAATGTACCAATAAAATAGATTCAAGAGTCTATGAATACAATTCTACAATTATTATTAATTATTATTATTATTTATCATCAATATTATTGTTCCACTTTTCTATAAAAAACAGAATTGGAAATCAAAGTTATTGAAAAATAAGAACAAAAACAAAGCACTAAGGTTAAAAATATTAAATTATTATATATATATTTTTTTGTTTTCATTCTTTCTAACAGGATCGGAACACCCTTTCCAATATAACAGCTCTGAAAAGTGAACACAATTTCAAATCAAACTTAAGAATTCAATTTCTGTAGGCTGAATAATGGGAAAGGGATAAATAACCTTCCTTCATCTATCTATCTGTATTAATCTGGCTGTAATTCAGTTGAGAGACATTTGAAATATTTTCAATTCTTTTCAAACTTTTATTACAAACATTTGCATATTATTAATCCAAACGTTACATAGATTATTCCACAAGTACTTGAAATTGCCAATCGAATTACCTCCAGATTTTTTCAAGTCAACAAACAAACATTCTAGTTTCTTACAGCAATGATACACGTTTCAATATCAATCATGGCGTCTACTTTCGTTTCTTTCTCTTTTTATGTTTTAAAAAAAACCATTGGAAATGCATTCAGTTCTACAAATTAGCTGATTTAACCTTTTCGTACAATTTTCTTCTTCCCTTTACTACACCTAACTTCCTAAAAAAAAATTGTCAATGTACAACAGTGGAACATCCACTTGAAGGTATAAAATGTTTAACACATTTCAACATGAGTACTTTTTTCTTTGCACGTTCACTTTATAATGTAGATATAGATACAATAGTAGTAACAAGGGACAGAATGGGATAAGGTATAAGAGAGGGAAAAATTTCTTAATTTTTTTTCTTTTCTTTTTCTTTAGGAAGGAGAAACGGATAGGCATCACATTGGCGGTAAAGTTCCCTCAGCCATGATATTGTAGGTTTTCAATTTGTGTTTCGTTGTACAAGAGAGAGAAAAAAAAATCAAATCAAATAAAAAATATAAAGTGAACAAAAAAGCACAACTACCATTACATCTCCCAAGCTATTATAAGCTAAGCAGCGAATCTCTAAGCATTTTGTCAAAACATACAATTTATTATTTCTTTTGAATCCATTCTCGATAACCCAACCTTACTTTACCATCTCTGACTCGTCGGATTAGTTTAATAAGTCAAATGTTTAATGCTTATGGAGATCAAAGTGGCGCATTTTTATTATTGAATTTTTTTCAATTTTCAATACAAAATTTCAACTTAATAACCAAATGAAAATAAAAATGGCTCTTTAATCTTGATCCAATATTCACACCAAATTTGATTTATCAAAATAATTCATAAACATCTGTATGTATATATATAAAAGAAATTTTTTTTTGTTTTACAAAAAAAACAACATCCTTTTACCATCAATCAACCAATTATTTCCTTATTTGGAAAAATTGAAGTTAAAATAATATATATATATATAAAAAAATGTAATTAATTCATTTCATTATGATTATTACAATTTGAGGAACTACAATCACTAATACTTAAAAAATAAAAACAAAAAATTAAATGGTATATTTCTAATAAGACGTAACATCAATTAGTGAGAAAAAGTAATCGATATTTTTAAAAATCACATAACTGGTCGATTTACATTTTCCTATAAGTAAAATATTCCATTGTATTATTAAAACTGATTGTTATCAAAGCTACTAAAGCTTGCTATGCTAAGCTAAACAGCTTTTAAAAATAAACAATGCTATGTATTTCTGTTAGAAATCGTTGTATCTACTTTTTAAAACCCTAAACTATGCCTTAATTAGTAATTTGCTAAACAGCTAAAAATTGCATGATAGTTATTTAATCGTGGTTATTATCGATATTAATCTGTGTCACTACAACAGGTCCACGCTTGTCAGATTTTTTTTTTTATAATCACTAAACATGATATCAACTACAGCACAACATAATGCATTGGATTAGGACAAAAAAATTCAACAACTAGTTACTTAAAAATTGTCTAAATTACCGCTAATGCTTATTATGTTAATTAATAATTATCTACTTATTTTTTTTTCTTTTCTAATATTATTATTTTTTCAAAGGTGTGATGCGCCGTGAGAAAACAAACAGCAGTTTAAAGGAAACCAACTTTTCCAACATTTCAATCATCTAAGAACATTTAAGACTAAATAAAACCACAAATTCTTTCATGTATTAAAAAACAAACAAAAAAATTCAAAGTTGGTTGCCTTTAATTTCCACCTGCTCTACCTGTCCATTTTTCAATAAATTTTACATTTATATATTCATATATTATAATGATAAAACCTATAGCAAAGGCCACGCACCTCTACAGCAAGATACAACAAGCTTGGACCTGTATGATGATTCGTGTGAAGTATTTTTTAGCTTCTGCTGAAACAGCAAATAACTGAAAAGCAGCAAAAGTTTGTTTTCATTTTTTGTGTTGCATCAATTTCATCCGCACACTATGAATCTTTTCTTGGCTGGAGGGCATTACGTCACGGATCAAGGGTTAAAAATTGATAATCAAAATAAAAACAAACACATTTTTTTCAAAACAAAACCAATATAAGCTTAAACCATTTGTCAATGCACAGGCATAGTCTTGTTCTTTTCTAGCAGGAAACGGTTTTGCCTGATTTTTCTTATTCTGAGTGTTAAGTCAGCACTGGTGAGGTGATGCAGGCTGGCGGGAAGTGGGCCGAGGACACCGCTTTCCTTCTGCTTTAACGTGTTGAGGAATTGGTCGATAGTTCTTGCTAAACGTCTTGACTACATCTATTACAGACTTGAGTGTTCTTGTCGATGGTGGGTCTAGAGCATTTTCAAATAAAAATACGGAGGGGACAAAGATTTGATTACTGTATATATATATATATGTATATATATTTATATATGTATGTATAATATATATAATTGTTCATTTTTTTTTCAGTTCAAAGGCCCAAGAAAAAACAAAGTTTAAGTTAAATTGAAAAACAAAATTAACCTTGTTGTTTTTTTTTTTTTTGATTTAAAAAAAAAAAACAAAATAGTGATTAATAATAACAGGAAAACTTGATGTATGTTTAAGGACATTTAAGTTGATATGTTTTGTTCCATTTCTTTAATGTGTGTGTGATTGAAGTCTTCTATTGCAGCACCACTGAATCCCAGTTTGCAAAAAATCTCTTCTGGCGTCAGTAGTCACACACCACTGTTGAAAAAACACAACACATTGAACAGAAAGCCAGAAGGACGGCTTCTATAGATTTGGGATTTTTGCAGGAGCACGAGCAGCATTTTAGCAGCACAAATTCATGCTGGATGGAGATGTCTTAAGCAGTGGCGCCTTCAACAATATCTTCTACAAGTGTTTCTACGTGTCTGCTATTCGATTCATTTTTCTCTTTTGCTTCTTCCAAAGATATTGAAAATGGTACAAGTTCAACATGTTTAAAGCCATCACCCAACTTACAGAAATGGTTATTAGCTTAATGAATAGTTTACTAAGTTTGAGGAAGGAAGGAAATAGGGACAAAATGGGCATAATAGATGTATAACAACAACTGACATCACAATTTTTTTCTCTTAATTAATTCATTAATTAATAATTTTGTTCCAACACAGCCTGGAGGTTTTTTTTGTATTTTTTTGTATTTTTTTGGGGTTTTTTACTTCTTCATTTAGGATTTTAAGGGGTTATGATTGGAGGGGACAGAAGATACACACACACGCACACACACACACACACACTGCATATTTCTTTTTTTCTTTTTTCAGTTTTTTAAATAGAGTACAAACAAACATTACAACACTGGGCTGGTGTCCCTCCCAACTGTGACCTCAATTTAAGAATTTGATGACTGCCTCCCCCTAGTGACAGGGAAGTGAAAACAATTTTTCAAAAAAATCAGACGATAGTGGATTATAATTGAATAGATATAATATGTATATATATGTATATATATTTTTCTTTAGAGCCCATATAAAAAGATCCTTCCAGGGGGCGTGTAGCCCATGAAAAGATGTGCACAATAATTTTTTTTCTTTTTTTTTAAAGTGTTTTTCTCAGTATGCATTGATATTAAAGAATATGAATCTTCAGAAATACTGGAGACACTAGAGAGATTGACTACAGTTGTGTTGATAAAGTGCATGGAATTATTATTTTTTTTTTCAATTTATCACCTGACACCTAAACGCTACCTGCATTCTCAGAAACGTTATAAAAATGAGTTTTGTTATTTTTTTTTTCTTCCTTCAAATTTGCGAAAAGGTAAAAATTGTTACATTTGATTGAAATATAGTTCAAGTTATAGTAATAAAAGATTTCAGGAACATCCTTTGCAGGTGAGACAAAGCAGGATAATAGGGGGAAAAGAGTAGGGCAATCAATGATTTAAAGGAGAAACATGTGTAGGAAAGGGAGTTTCTTTTACTAGATAGCGATTAAATTGGGTCGAGGGAAAAATTGGGAGGATTCTGATTGCATGTTTGGCATCAAGATATATCATCACAGTCTTGGATTGAATATTATTATTACTATTGATTGAAATTTATTATTAATTTTATCTTTATCTTGTTATTAATCATTAAATTTAGACTGCCAACCTGCACATCACAACACGCTCATTCTATGACTAGAATTTCAGCCAATCGGCAGCCAAAAATTTTCTATTCTAAAATCACCAACATCATCTTAATTTTTTTGTTTGTTTTAAAAACCATTACGTAACCACCTTCCCTGGATTTGATTGGTCAGTTGTGCTTAAGGATTTGATAACTCAACAGACTTTGGCTGGATAAACCGAGAATATTCTGGTCAAAACTTCTACAAGTGTGTGTGGATATGGAGACGAGAGAGAGAGAAATATTTTAGAGTTGGAGTTAAAGGGGGGAATGTGGTAAGAGATGGAATTGGAAAGGAAATTTGTTACAAAGGATTAACTCATGGGAACCAGGGCCAACAACAATTTTCCTACAAAACGTGTCCCTGTAACAACCTTCACACTCATCATAATAGGGATATATTTATAAGTGTATAATATTATATAATATAGTTTCGATCTATTTATATATTTATACTAAAAAATTAATTGAAAAAAGATAAAGAAATAATTAAAAATTAAAAAAATTATTACAAAACGAATTTAAAAATCTCCCATAATAATAATAATAATAATAATATAATAATATAATATTAATAATAAAAACAAACATATTAACACAATCGTTGTTCAACATCCATCTGACCTCAATCAAACCTTATTTTATCATTTTTTCGTCCCCCTGGAAGGCAAAATTGTTGAGGATTTTTTCTTTTTTCATGTTTCTTATTTAGATTTTTTTTCTTTTGTTTCTTCTTGTTTTATATATTTTTTTTCCTGTAGTTTCCTGCTTGGTGACTTAAAAATTAAAAAAAAAACATTGGTGGCGAAACTGTCGTCCACTCAGTGGACGCATACGGGCACCTCGGGGATGTGGAAGTATTTACACATAGGACGAGTACATTTTCCTTTGGCTGCATCACGACAAACAGTCACCTTTCCATCCGTTACTTCAACATAATCTAAAATTAAAAACCTAAAATTATTCATATTCATACAAAAACATTTCATTCATCAACAACTTTTACTTTTATTAATTAGATAACTTGACAATAATTAATTATTCACACTCATAAAATTCAGAGATTTCTCTCACCACATACACAAACGCATGAAAACGAAATAAAATAATGTTAGATGCTGATCAGAATTCCCACTGCTGCTCATTCAATATTTATGCGTATATATATATACAAGCATAAAAAAATAAGATAAAAAAAATAATAAGTAAATAAATAAATAAGCGAGCGAGAAAATAGAACAAGGTATCTTTTGCTTGTCTCTTCCACTATACAGACCCGTTCTCAACAGATATTATTCGTATGGAGGTTGGCATGAAAGAAATGAACCCAGTTCCCAGTCCATTTCCGCCAACCCAAGAAAACAAGAGAACCGCCAACATCTGTTACGTTACCATGGAGACACTGGCAAATAAGCAATAAAATCGAGAAAATCGCTCTCTCAACCACCAGCTGCACCAACAAAACAGCCCAAGAGATGAGGTCTTAAAACTGCTTTTGCTTTCAAAACAGCAATTCCACGCATAAGCAAAGAGCGACTCATGCACTCAAAACGGCTTCGACGCCACTCTTCCACTACTGACTGATCTTCAAGTTTTAAAATAGGATGTGATTACAACATTTCTACTTCCCTCCACCTCGTGTCGAACCTCTTATTCGACTCGATGAGAATTATATGGAAAAGGAAAAGAAGAAAAAAGAGTAAGCGCCGTTGCTCTTATCCATCAACTCGAGTTTAAATACCGAAAGGAAAAAAAATATTCAAACCAATAACAATTCGTAACAAATTTAGCGTGGATTATTTGAATAAGAAAAAGGTCTATAGGGTTGACATGCCTATAAAATATTTAAAGGGACGCTTTCTGCATGTGTTAAATAATGATTTATTAAATTTTCAGTTCATCCATTAAAACTAGTGTATTGGAATCGTTAAAACTGAATGTTTTATGTCTTGTTTATGCTTTACTGGTAGATCTCGCATAAATATTTGAAAAAAAATTGCGAAGCGTAAAATGATTTATCCTTTTCTTTACAGCCGCTCTTGTCTGTGATATTTGTGATGAAACCAACATTCTCTTTCCCACACATGCACACAAAAGTATCATAAAAATAGAAAATTTCTGATCAGCACTGGTAACGGATTTTCAGTCTTAATAATTTTTAGAATAAAAAATTGTTTTACTTACCCTCAACAAGGTGGACGTAGCGACACTGTGGCCTTTTGCATTGACCAAACTTAAAATCTCGGCACACCAGGAGGGTGTCCAGCAACTGGAAAATGAAAAGAATCAAGTAAATAAAGAGTAGGAGAGAGAATAAAATCGGATTTGTTAGAAATTCAAATTATCAACTTGAACGCGCAAGATATTTCTCCTCCAAGTAAAGAAAAAGAAGCAACAAAACGAAAAAGTAAGAAAAATCCTCGTTTGCCAAGTGCAGAGTGCAAAGAAGAAGAAAAAACATGCAAAAAAATCTGATTACTTCCTCAGAAATTCAGTGAATGAGGAACTTGACTCAGCCAACAAACATGCAAATATGGCATCTCCCTTGGTGAAAACTTGTTGATTTCCGCAGTTTAAGATGCTGATTTTTGTTGATTTTGCCAATTAAACTGACAAGGTGCATTCAAGACACTCATCAAATGTTTCTACAACTCGAAAAATTCACCAAGAATATGCTATATGCAACGTTTCTGTAGCAACATCAACATGCACAAAATATCAGTACACACAAAATTTCTTTTATAGTATAAAATTGAAAAAAAAAATCAATATTAACATTTTTTAAAGCCAAAAAAGTTAATATTTAATTTCATGAACGAAGCCAGTTGTATCAATACTTCATTTTTTAAAACAAATGTTTCATTTTCTAACATCCAATCAAACATTTCATTAAATACTAAAAACAAATTGAATACAGATGTAAATAATATTCACATTTCATTTTGACACAACTTGCTTTTCATCTCTTCAAAAATTTACTTAAAAAAATTCCCTAGCCAAAAAAAAAAACTGTAGAAGATAGAGATAGAGAGAGAAGAAAATACCTGGCCGTTCTCATCATAGTATTCGACACTAGTGGAATTATTTAGGATCGTGCCGGCCATGGCAGCAGTGGACTGAATCATGGGTACTACACACCACGAATTTCGAAGACGTAGCAACACATCAGCACAGAAACGAAGGCCCATCCAGTTTTTTTATCAAATATTATTATTTTATGGATTAAATATTTGTGCGGCGTGATGTAGCAGCAAATGAGCATGCATTTGTTTGTTTACAAGTTATTTTTCACAGTGAGATAAGGGAATTATAAGCAATGTGAGTGCGTCAATATGAGAGGCCATGCCGTGTATTGTGGCGGTGATCGGCGCGTTGGTGTGCGGCCAGTGATGGTTGGTGGTTGGTTGGTGTGCACAACGCAGGATAAAGGTTGGGGCCCATCAAATGACACAGACAAAACAAAAGAAAAAAAAAGAAGAAAGAGAGATAAAGGATTTGATTAGTGTGGCACTTTTGAAATTCTCTAGAAATTATTAATTAATCGAGCAAGGTCAAAGGTGATTTTCCTACGCAGAAAAGGGTTCAACATGTAAAGCGACAAATACTAGTGAGAAATGCAGTTTATGGAATTTATAGAATTTTTTTTAAAGAATAAAATAGAGAGATGTTAAAATATGTAGGATTTAATTTTCTCGAATTTTTCCGAAGATGGAAGAAATGAATAAAATGTTTATCATTTCATGCATCAGTTATCGTTTTTCGCATTTTAGCATAATTTGTCTCGAACTGGTTTGACAATGAGGAAAAGCTGTTAATACACACCGAATTTACTCTAGCATGTGTTATTACTCAATTAGTAGATGAGATTTTGCGTTCTGACGTCAACTAGTCAACACGAAAACAAACATAAAGACAGTTAAGATGGACAACAAAAGATTGCAATTTAATTTCATTGCTCTATTAATATTTTCCGAACTTATTAACTAATCAGTCTCGAAAATCTCAATTTTACTTTACTCATTTTAATTTTAATCATAACTACCAATATTAGACAACTAAGCAACAAAATTTGAGCAATTTTTCACAACAACTGCATGATGGCGGGTCAACTTCATCCCAAGATTCAGTTGAGGGGACCATTAAGAGACTAATAATTGGACGACGCAATTTGCTAAAGTGTGGGGGCTTCAAGTGATGGAAAAAGAGAGCGCTCCCTCTTCTTGTTATGAAGTTGGGAGCCTCAACGAAATTACATTCGGCAAAAGAGTCACGGGGTGTGTGTGCAACGAGACTCGGGATTATATTCATGTAGGGCGAGATCATTTACGAGGAATTAAATTTAAATTTTTCTATATTAAACCAAACGATTTATACATCAACATTAAATAAAAAATATTAAAAAGAGAAAGAATTAAATTTTTTATTTTCACCAAAGTAGAAAGAATACTTGTCACTTACATGTTACAGGGACAAATGGTTGTTGCAATTGCATTAGAGCCTGCTGATAGGTTGCCGCGCTGGGTTGGTAAACTGGCATCCCACTTTTGTCGACAGCAGGCCGTTTGTTGTAGGGCATCATGCCTGGAAAGGCCTGAAATGTGGATGCAGAAGCAACGAATTTTATAAATGTATAAATTCAACTTTTAAATGCAATTCATGACAGCAACATCAGAGGGTCGCCTGTGGTGTCTTTGCCATGGTTTAACTTAAAAGCATTTTAATATTCTATTTGAGTTTTTTTTTTAGTATTGATCCGAGAATAAATTATTAATTTTCATGTCATTTTGATCAATTACTTTATGATTTTGGTTTTTAATTTTAAAAAGTGAATTAATTTTGAAAATATAAAACTGATTTTTTTTTTTACGAAAAACAAATATATATATATTAAATATAAAAAAATAACAATTTTGTCTTTTTTAATTAAAAATTATGAAATTTGATATTGAGAGATACTTATAAGAATAATAATACACTCTTTAAAATTTAATTTAAGATGAAATAATAATAATAATAATAATAATGATAATAATAATAATAATAATAAAAATAAGATCTTAATTTTAAATACAGAAATGTATAAACTTAAATAAGTATAGTGCAACATCACATGACATGGAAATAGTTAAAAAATAAATAAATCAGGGCAAGAATTCTGGTTGCAAATTAGAAAAATAATGAGATTCAAAATACTGTTTGTGTGGCGTGACAATTAAAGACTTTTTTCTTTAAAAAAAAAAAAACAAAAAGAAAATAAAAATCTATAAATTTAAAGTGCGGCTTGGCCTCGAGTTCCAAAAAAAAGCTTAGGGTGCAGCATCATCCCCATCATAGCCAGTGCTACAACCCAAATTGAAGAAAAAAGAAAGGGAAAGGGAAAAAAGAAGAAATGATTTTTTTTTCTTTTTAAAATAAAAATATTTAAAAATAAAAAGTAAAAAAATAAAAGACAGCGGTCATACAGTCGCCCAAAGCTCTCGTGCTCCTCTCCTATTAAGTCGGTTGTAAAAAAAATATTTAAAAAAGTAAAAGAATAAAAGAAAAATTTAAAAAAATAGATCAAGTTGTATTTTCAATTTTTTCTTTAAAAAAAGTGATGTAAAGATGGAGAGAAGCGAGCGAGGTTGAGGCAAAACTGCGTTTTAGGTACCTGATGTAGAAAAGAGAGAAAAGAGCTCAGTAAAATATCATTTTTTACCTTTCTTATTTTTGGGATAAGAAAAATATTTAAATTGACTTTTTTTTATATAAATTTTGGTTATTTAATAATATAAGATTAAAAAATAAAACTGGGGTTTATTGTTTTTTATTTTAAATCAATTTGAATTGGGTTGTTGGGAGAAAGGAGATAATAAATGAAATTTATAAATTATTAGTTTTTAAAAAAAAAATTAAAATTAAATTAAAAAAATACACTGGACTATGCTAAAAAGCTTCACTACATGTTTACCAACAGCCCAAAAAACAAACCAAAAAAATTATGATAGATTAATTGAAAAAATACGTAATTAATAAGGACACGGAGGATTAAAATTAAAAAAATATATAAAAATAATGGGATAAGAGATTAAAATAGAAACAGTGGAAAAATTGTCAAAATTTAAAACATTTATTTTAAAACTCAATTAAATTATTGATAAAAAAATTGATATAAAAGTTGAACATTTGAAAAAAAAAAGGTTTAAAAATTCAAATTTAGAAATATTTACACACTTAATGGGTAAGCGAGGTGATTAAGGAAATGAAAAATACAAAGGGATTTTTAGAAACATTAGGAAATTGTAAATTTTTAGAGATACAGTGAAAGAATTAAAATGAAATTAAAAAAAAAGTTCAAATAAAAACTGGTCAAAAAAATAGCCATCTCGGTCAGTAGGTCATGTGACCTTGCAATATACCCTAGAAGCAAATAACTACCAACAGCTACATGCAAAAGCACTATTTGGCAAGTACCAGAACGAGGTCATCGGTAGGGTCACGGGGGCGCTTCTTGCCCATCAGTGTGTCGACTGCTTGCGGCTTTAATTAGTATTGGCAGAGCACATGGTGGCATTGACCAATGAAATTTGCAGCAAGGTAGGTGGCAGCACATGACACAGCAAGCAGCAAGGCATTGTGGGTAAATAAAAAAAAAATACAGCGACCATTAAAAATGTGAAATGTTAATTTTTTTTCAATATGTCAATTTTAATTAAATAATTAATTATCCTTAATTTTGTCACTAAAAAGAAAAGAAAAGAAAGGTTAAATAAAAAAATACTTTATCCATTTGTTTCCACTCTAGTCCAATTAAAAATGGCAACATGCACTTATTATTATTTTTTTTCTAAATCTCCCCTCTAATTAAAAATCTTACTATGACACAATTAACTCTTATTGAAAAGAGCTGCTCAACTGTAAAATAAAATATAAAAAAAAAAAAATAAAAAATAATAATAATAATAAAAAATGGGTTCACGCCTCAGCCTAGTGAACGACACACAAAATAACCACGCTCTATTAGAAAAGCTGACTACTAACTTAATTTGTTATCAACAAACAATTAAAATCTTCATTAAACAAAAATAGTGCACAAAATAAAGCAAAGAAAAGCAGTGGCAATTCTAGGCTTATATCACAGGACAGAGTAGCTTAAAAAGCTGTTAGTTAGTTTCTCTTACTAATTTGATTAACAAACAAACTAAAATTTATTTTTATATAATATAATACCTGGTTGATCCATCCTATAATGATACAGCTAGCTACGATAAAGCCCAAAACTAGAATCACCACTGAGGATTAGAGCCGTTCAGTAGGCCCAGGCGCATCCCACCACAAGCAAATGAGGTTAAAACACATCTCCAGAGCAACAATAATAACTGGTAAAAAATGATGGTAGCCAAGAATTAATAATAATTAAAAATATAAATATAAATATAAATAACCAATAAAGGCTGTAAGAATATTATGTTAGCTGTAATTATAAAATAAAAACAAAAGCTTTAGTTCCAAACCAATTTGACTGCATTTCATGCTTTCAGTAAAGTTATATAAAGGCGGATTTTAATTTTGTAAAAGGAAAAACACAAGGGAAAGAAATGACGAGAAAAGGATTGGTTTTGAGGTAAGAAATTTTTTTCTTTTTATATAATATATATATATAAATGTCTATATCAAAGATATATATCATATTTCATCCCCAATTTCATTTTTTTTTTCAAGGATAGAATATAAATTTTTAGAAATAAATATTGGAGGATGGAGGATGATGGAATTGTATAAAAAGGGGAATAAAATTACGTCAGCACTCTATTGGTATTGTTTATAAAAAAAATTTAAAAAAAATTGAGTGTTTTTTTCTTAAAAAGGCTACTCAAGTATAAATTATAAAATCTTTTTGTGTGAATAATTTTTTTTATTTTTTTTTAATATTATAATTTAGATAAAGTATAAAAAAAAGCAAACGAAAGTTAAATCAAATTAGTACCGTGGATAAATAAAATTGAAATAAGTACATTTTATCTTTTCTCTATTTAATTTCCTTCTTTTCAAATTATTTCTCAATAAACTGTTTGTTTTAAAGCTCAAATGTTCTCGCACAAAACACGGATCAATTGCGTTTCACTTTCGTCTGCTTTCTCAAATGTAAAACTAATAGCAAAAAATTTAAATGAAAATATTTTTTCCTCCTCTGCTGTTCCTATAAAACAAACAAATTTTAAAATAACCAAACACTAAACATACAACAGAACCCTGATTAACACCTATAGCTGTGCCCACACGCTCTTTTTCTAATTTAAATCCATAGAAAATATAAATATTCAATTTTGATCGATCATAACTTAATTCAATTAGGGAATTTGTGCGTAGAAATCAAATTAAACGCCAATTCGTATTTCAATTTTATACATTAAAAATAAAGAAACAACATTTGTATTTTACTTCTCACAACTTCATTTTCTTAATTAAAAAAAAGGATTTTTAAGGAAGGTGGAATTAGAAAAGCTAATGAAAACAAAAATAATAAATGAGCAATACAAAAAAGGCAGAGATTCAAAAAGGATAAAACGAAAGAGATAGTCTACTTTAATTCATCTCTCTTTCGCAAGGTGGGACCTCAACTCCAGAGAGCTGTGGGTGCAGCTGCAGGTGTGCGGGTGCTCAAGCAAAGGTGAGTTTAATCGACAAGAGAAGAAAATCTTTCGAAAAGGTTGTCTTGCTCATATTTCCTATCTTAGTTTCAGAACAAAAGGTAAAACAAAAACTAAAACTCAATAAAAAACACCCAACTTTAATGCTTAATCTACAATTTCCAAATCTAGCAAATTAATTCCACACTTATTTCTACTGATAACATAAACAATTCCTAATTACCCTTTAGAAAACCGCACCAAATCTATCTTCCAATCTAAACCAAGTAGGAACATTAGAGCATGACACAACCTTTATGTTCTTCCAATCATAATAAAACCTGATTAAAAATTAAACTTTACATCATACACCAGTGCTAGAAATAAAATAATAGAAAATAAATGAAAAAATAAAAACAATAAAAATATTTTTTTTTAAATCATTTTAAACTTTTTTTTTTAAATTTATAAAAATAAAAAAATAAAAAAAAAATATTAAAATGTAAATATAATTTTTGTTTAATTCGGGATTTGTGGTCCTACCATAGCAGCCGCATTAGCTCTACTTTGGGCAGCCTTTAACTGTGCTTGCAAATGTGGCGGGGGGTGAAAGTAACGGCACTGCTCCCGCGTGCATCTCCCTTTTATGAAATCCATACAGACCGTCACCATGCCATCGGCTGAGTCGACTGTCACGTGCTCTGGCGGGTGAGCGAAGCGGCATTCGTTTTCGGCACGCTTACAGTTGCCGCGTTGGAACTCACGGCATACCTGAAGGATCAGGAGGCAAGCAGAAGTTAGGAGAAAAAGATGCCAACAGAAATCACGACGACGTAACCACCGGGAAATGGAAAGGGAAGGATAAACAGGACGCAAAGTAAAGTGGAAAATCCGAAGGGAATCGTTTCCTTTTCGTTTTCAACAGGGAATTATGTTTAATCGAGATATTTTCGTGACAAAACCAATTAAGATTGATTTTCTTTGTTTTGGAAATAAATGTTTTTTTTTTCCTTCTGCTTTTCACTGCCACAAAGATGATTTTCAATAAAGGAATAAATACTGTCATATTGGGGAAAAAATTCCAAGACATTCCACTATTTGCGTCGTCTGGTGACCAATTTCAAAGAAGTGAATCAAGTGAATACGCACGTTTTCTTAAGCTTTTGAATACACTTCAACTATTTTTTTCTTACAGTAATAATCAATATAATGTAAAATAATAACGAAAAAAATTAAAAAATAACTGAAAAATTCTTTGAAATTGACAACAAACAAAAAACAGGAGTAAAACAAATTAAAAAATTAAAATTAAAAAATAAAATTAAAAAAAAACCAAAGGAACTTTTTCAAACATTTGTTAAAGCGCTACTTATCACTAGTTAAAAAGTGCTTACAGACTATAAGTCGGGATAAGGTTACACACAGGTACAGGTAAGGGTATAAAAAGGGATAAAAACCGACGAAAAACCCAAAAATTGCAGCCACACAGAGGGAGCCGGTGTCGCATGCCTGCCCCTGCCTGCGACGCCACCTACCAGATGCGCGTGCTTCATGGGGGAAGGCGGGGGCGGGTGGCCAGGCAAGAGCGTGCATTGCATGCGTCATAAGCCTTTAAACCCCAGCGCAACAACCAAAGCGAGTGAGTTATATACCAAGAAAAAAAATTTTATAACATTTTTCCTTTTTATTTTTACAAATATACATATACCCACACTCGTAGACAAGAGCAATAGTCATTTACTACTTAACCACATGACCGTTAAAAATTGAAAAATTTACTCGATTCAAATAAAGTTGTAATTAAACTGTGAGGTTATATGTATATTTTTTTCGTATTAAATTAGTTTTATCTTTTTTGTTTTCATTTTTTCTACTCTTTCTTTTAACTTTTCCCTGCTCCAATTGATTAGAGTGATGGATTAATATCTTTATAGAATTTTTAACTAAATATTATTAAACAGTATAAAAATAAACATATTTTAATAGCTTTGCTGTTGTTGTGCACAGTAATTTTTTCCCCCGTGTGGGCTGTACAATTAAAGCTTGTATGATTTGTTCTCCCGACCCTTTAATTTCTATTTAATTATAAAAATTTGATGGAAGTCTGTAGAAGCAAAATAATTAAAGCTCAAAGAAATTTTTTTTCAAACAAAAATAAATTAAAAAATTGAAAAATTGAAAAAAAAAAATATTTAGGATTATATATATATATATATACCGTGTTTTTAAATCATTTCTAATTACTTCGATTTTTTTCCACTTTTTAAAAGATATTAAAACTAAAATTAAGTGATCTTTAAAACAGCTGGTACATTCAGGATGTCCATTGTAACACCTGTAAAAATAACATAAAAACATGCAAAAGGAAAAAAAATTTGCACAAACACATTCACACCTGACACGTCTTACCTGAGAGCGATAATCGTCACTCACACTTTTCTTACTTTCACACATTAACGAACAGCTTTTCATTCGAGATTAGACTAACTCCCCCCCACCCCCAATGCCCCCTATACACACAAATTTATAAAAAAGAAAAGTGTAATTACTTTTGCATTCATTCATTAATTAATTATCCATTTCACTGCTATTCCGTAATCAATAACTTAATCTAAATAGCTAAACTAATCAATAGATTTAATCAGTTGACAGGTGAGGTAAACGGGGGAAATAAAAAGGTGGTAAAAAAAATAAAAAAATCAAAGTGTGCTGAACTAAAAATCACTTACCTCTAATCGGTCAGTCCTGGGCAACTTTTGATGTGTCACTATAGGAGTTGGAACCACGTTCAAAGGTGTGGCCACGGCCTCGGCGGGCACTAAAGGCATTATGGGATTGTGGGTAAGGTAAGGGTTAAAGTTGGTGGCCGTGGCAACAGTAGGAAGGCTGGTTACGTACGGATGATTCGATGCCTGTTTGAATAAGAAAAGATAAAAATATAAAACAAATTGAAATATGAATGCAATTTCAAGTAAGATAATAGATACTGCAAGCTTGAAAAGTCTTAAACACTCCTTCGACACCTTTAAGAATTATTCATTCGGGTCAATTTAGAATTTAAATGAAATTTTTTTTTTTTATTAAACAAGTTTATTCATAATTTCTTCACTTGTCTATTAGATTTTGTAATTAAATTGACAGGGGAAATGGTTTTTAAAAGCATGGCATGTTAATTTTAATGTTTGCAATTACACTTTTGTGTTTTTTTTTAATATTCCTCTTTAACTTTTCGAAAGAAAAACTATTCTCGTAAGTTAAAATGGTAAAAAAAGAAGAAAAAACTGCATCACATTTATTTAGTTTGAGAAGAGACGCCATGTTTGAATGTTTTATGAAGACAGCGAGTAGCAGAAGCACTAAGTTTTCCATCTTACTTAATCATTTATTCTTTTGCAGCAAACATAATTCATTTCCGGGAAAAGCTCTTTCATCAATAAAATTGATAAGCGTGAAAATCGCGGCTCAAACCTCAATTGCCAAGGGATTAAAGGAAATATGATCAGTCGATCAAGCGTAACACATCGATCTTCATTCAAATTCAAGCTTAACGACTACAAGCGAATACAACTCGCTTATACAAATTACCAGTGTAGCTATCGGATGTATATTTTAATCCCTTCCTACTAATAGAATCAAAACAGTGTCTCCCATTATCGCGAAACCTGCACCTTTTGTTTCATGATAAATCCTGTCAATTCTCATTGCAACACATGTGTGTTCCAATCTCTTTCAATGCCAGATTCAAAACTATCAAAAAATCTATGTAATAGTAATAATAATTAATATTAAAGTAAAAATTTTAAAAAATATGTATGTTTTTTTTTACTTTAATTATATTTATTATTTAAATATTTGGATAAATCTGTTGGGAATAAATAAATAAATGTGTTGACTTGTTCAACATTTTTGCAAAGTGAGGAAATAAAATTCGAGATCTGGTTTCTTTCGATTTTGGGAAACTGTGAATGTCAAAATGGGCAATTTGAGTAATCTACACTGCTAAACCAAATTGTTGACTTCACATATTTATATCTGCTTGTATTTGAAACTATGTAATAGAATAGAATGAAATCCAGGTTAAATTATGCTTTCAAGTGTGTAAAATCTACTTCTGATAAATTAAAAGCAATTATTGAAATTGAAATGAATTAAGTTGTACGTGTCATAGCTTAAAAGCAATATATTTGCATTAAATTTACATCAAAAATATCATTTGTAATAAATGAATTCCCAATTTCTTTACTCACACTGCAAAAATGGGGCCATATGTCTTCTGCCTCAATATGTTGGTGGCCATGTTTAAAGATCTGTTGCCGAATAAAGAGCCAATAGTATTACAACAAGGTTCATTTCGCATAAATGAGATCTTAAGTGACCTAAATGAAAATGCAACACAATACACAATGCAAATTTGTTCATCAAAGTAAGCAAAAACAAAATCAAAAAAAATATTCAAATTTTTTCATCGTTTCAGATGTACATAAATTTCAAAGCAATTGCGAAGCGTCATAAAAAAATTACATCATAGTTCGAATTTTTTTCCAATTTCCAAAAAATTGTTTCTAAAAAAAAAAAATATTAACAAATTTGACAAAAATTGAATTTTTTTCCTTTCTGCAATATTGTACGGTAGAAGAACTCAATTCGTAAAAATTGAAAAATTACTCAATCTTTTTCTCTCTTCTTTTACAGGACGCCATTGCGATTCCACAATCAAACCAAAAATAGCCAAACCAAACAGCAAAATGCGGGTCAATTTCCGTTTTTCCCTCCTAAAATCGCAATAAACCTACACCTATTCACTCTTATATATATCTTTAAAATGATTGTAAAAGAATTTGATAGCTAAACTCCATTCTACAACTCTTTAACCTCGCTTTTTTCCCCTTCCCAGATGAAAAAAAATAAACAAATAAATAAATAAAACCGCAAATATTTAAAAAAAAAAAAAAAAAAAAAATTTAAAAATTTAAAATTCTATTATCCACTTTAGGGACACGGCCTTGAGAGTATAGAGAGAAATGGAAAAGATGAATTCACAGCTTCACTTTCTCCACCAAAAATGATCAATGAACAGTAGCAAGTGCACAGTAATTGCACGGGAACTTCATTACCCCCTGTTTGGCGCGTGCATGAGGCCATCCATCTTTTGTTCTCTCACTCGCTTGTCCATAAACCGATTTATTCTTCCAACAAATTTTGTCTTACCGAACAACGGTTGCATTATTCATCATTAAGCCGCACCAGTCGAACAAATCCAATCATCAAAACGGAAATATCTCCATAAACAAAGTTAGCAGACAGATGGACACACAACACAAGCCTATTACCATCAAGCAGCCATAAAAAGGCACATGCACGCGGCGCATCAGTAAAAGGTGGGCCTGTCATCCAGGCCACGTGTGGGAGGAAGCGATAAGGAGCATCTTTTTAGTGCGAGGGTAGATGGAAGCCATTGTTCTGCTTCTCGACGGTAAGGGAGACGCCGAGGTGGCACATGCGACGATGAAAAAATAGCATTTGACAGCAGCATCTATTAATTAAGATTAGCTAGAGGGACCCAACTTACTTCTTATAAACGTCCCTCGACAAAATTTAATTAGCAACCACCACACCACCCACTCAAGAAACCTTATCTCAAATCACGCATGCACTTAAACCCCACACCAGCCCCTCATCTCTATTTCTATGCCATCCCATCAAAGATGTCGGATCAATTAAGAGTCATTGAGTTGGCGGCATGTTGTCGGGTTATCGCAAGCATCTGAAAAAGGTGTCTGATGCAGGAGTGAAAGGATTAATTGAGGTGTTGAGTTTAAATTGCATAACTTAACAACTAAGAAAAAATTAATTAATTAAGCAATTTTACTAATAATAATTAAAATAATAATATAATTTGAGCATTTAGATATAATGATGATACTAAAGACCAATTTACTCTGCATTCATACTCTATGGTGTTAGTATTATTTAATTAAAATAATAAAATAAAAATAAAAGAAATTCATTTATTAAAGTGAATGCAAATTAAGTTTAATCATTATTTCTAAGAAATAAATTAAAAAAGAATAAAATAAAACATAAAATTAACAAATTACTAACCATAGAGGCAAGCATCCCAGCCAATGGATGTGAATATGGAAATTTGCCGGATACCTCCAAAAGAATAAAAATTAATCCATCCAATATTAAAAATAATAAAAATAATACAACTCAAGTATAAATTAGAAATAAAAATAAAAATAAAAAGTTGAGGTGAGGCTAAGAGGAAGATGTGTGTAGGAAATAAAGACAAGTTGCTGATGGTGTAACACGAACGTCTTCGCAAGCTGCACAAATCAAATTATAGTTAGTTTTAACCCTCTTTTTCATGCTTTTAGCCATGCAGATACAATGATAGACGTATTGTTAGATAACTAATTACACAAAACAACAACTCTTTCTCGAATAAAAATAATAATCAATAATTTCCTTGAATAAAATTGAAAATTTCCGCTATTTACTCATCATATTTTCATCGCAATTTCAATAAATGGATATCAAAATGAGTATATATAGAAATTTCGACGCACCAAACTTACCACGGCAGGTATTTGGCCATGTAACATAGGTTGCAATGGCATCTGCTGTAAGAGGGCGTTTTTCAAAGCCAAATGATTTCGCCCGTTGACCAGAAGCTGGTCTTTCAAATGCTGAGGTGGATGGAAGTATTTGCAAGGTGGTTTCTCCCTGTTACATCGACCCTAGAAAAATTGAAAACACAAATATTAATTAATAAATAGTTCAATTTTAACAGAATCAATTAAAGAAAGAAATAAAAAGTATCAAGTGAAGTAATGAAAAACTAAATAAAACTATGTGAATGGAATTTTAATCAATTTATTGACCTTCATAACACGTCCACATACTATTTTTTTTAAAACATTTTATTTACTTCAGTGCCCGGTACACGTAACTTTTATTAAATAAATAAATAAAACAATAATTATTTTTCGAGCAATAAATATTTTAAAAATGCTTTTGCTACTTGAAAATTTATTAAACTTTTCCTCTTTTATTGGCAACAAAATCAAATAGAAAAAAAATTTCATTCCACTAGAGAAAATAAGATTTAATTGGAAAAATTTTCCTTCTTCTAACAGAGAAGTAACAACTGATGCAAATGAAAAAACTTAAAACCCCAATGAGCTAATTTGTAATTTCAAACTTTTTCCCCTCGTTATCCCCACGATCAAACTTCTTTCTGTTGCACGGCTCACTACTTTCCTTTCGAGACGCCAACACCTGTTTCAGGCTTTTCAGCACACGTGGGCAGACTAAAGTAGAAAAGGAAAAGTCAACGTGGACTAAAACTCCATTTTATTGCGCTCAATTTAATCAACCTTTCCAAAGTCGGTCGACTTCATAAAAATACAGCGACAAACTGATCTTTGATTACATTTATCTTCCTTTATTATCAATAAATTCAAGCACTTTATTTAAATACCTACATTTCTCACAATTGAGTTAGAGCTCAGAGTAAAATGATGAACTAAACAAATTTATTTTTCCAAACATCTTTTCAAACATCACTTCAGTGTCAAATTATCGTATAATGTTTGCAACTCGTGTTTCTTCAACTTAAAGTTGACCTATTTGTTTACATCTATCTTTAAGTCAAATAAATGCTATATTTATGCATTATCGCATTAAAATTCAACACTTGTCATGAATTGCATTTTAGAAAAATAAAATATAAAATACAATTTTTGTGTGCGTGTATCCAGTAAAAAATAAAATTATTTTCTCTCTCGATATTTCAATTCCAAAATTTGATACATCGCCATTATTTTTTTCCCATAAATTTCACATCTAATCCCATCATAATCAATTTCAGTTAATGTTCTACTAGATGTGTACAACACAATAAAAACTACCGTGCTTAGCATTAATACATCACAGTTAAATGCTAATTATTTTTTCAATAGATGAGCGCATTAAAATTAAACATCATTACATTTCATTTCTAAATTATAAATACTAATAGTATTGAATTAATCTGCTCCAATAAGTAGCTTTAAGATTTCGAGTATTTACTGTTACCACGTACACGCTCTAACTCCGACTCATGTTTGTGCATTGTTTTATGACGCCATTCTCACTTTTTTTGCTACAAAACACTATAGGCTCTAATTAAAATTCAATTACTATTATTTAACTGTCATTTCCAATCCAACTCTTTGAACACATCATTAGATTCCCTTTAAAAATAAAGTAACACTGCGATTATGCACGAATGTAATCGGATTATTTTGATATTCTTTGTTACGTTCATTAACACCGTAATGCAATGCCAAATAAATTAATTAAGCCTATTTTACATGTATTCAAAATTCGAAAAAGTAGAAAAACAAAAAACGAAATAAAACTTACAAGCTTACAACAAGTTATACAGGTGACATTTTAAAAATACCGAAATATTTTTATATTTCTTTCCCTTTAGTGCAATGTCTGTTACTGTCACCCATCTTGACGTACTGTCCAGTGGACAAATTGCTGGCCTTACCAAGACCTCATGACTGCCGCCCTCGTCATTAGAAGGTGCTTCGATCCACCACCAGGGGAGGATGATAGAAATAGAAAGAAGCACGGACAGTAAGTGTGGCGCCTGCATGTCTGTCGTCATCGATCCGAACCACCCATGCAGCCACTTCTTCTTCCCTCACCCTCCCTTTATACCTGCTTCAGCAGCACACATACGTCGACGCACATATATCCTTATGACAAGCACTCCTTGTGATAGAACAAATCCAAGCGTTAAGATAATGGCTTCTTGCTCGCAACGGCTCGACAGAAAAGGAATGGAACTAAACTAAATAACGATTGATGCCATTTTGTACCCAACCCCATATTTCTAAATAAAATTAAATTCCCCTTACCCCTTTCATTCCATTTATAAACATGCTATTTTTTACTTGTTTCACTTCAATCTTCAAATTCTTCCAAATCTCGATATTTATTTACATTTTGTCAGGTAATTAAAGTAAATAAATATTTATAATATTTAAAAAAATATTACCCATTTTTTTATTATTAATATATTTTATTTTCAAATGCCAAATGTGGTTAGGATTTAACAAACAACATTCGATTTTTGCACCACCGCCACTTGCCAATCGAAATAATAACAAAAAAGAAAGTATATGAACGACACGAACGCCACATGGCGCCAGATAAATAACCCTCTTCTAAATAACAGCAACCCATTTCCGTTCGAAGAAAAAAAAAAATGTATTTAAAAAAAAATCTTGTTGTGTTTATTCAATTTTATCACTCATTTATTTATAATTATTCCACGTTAACACATGACATTTAATTTCAATTAATTAATCTTCATTAAGAAAAGTTATTCGAATCATAGTATTGGACAAGATTCGACTCATTTTCCAGCCCAACAAGTTTATAATTAAAACCCACAATATAATAAACCAGTCTCTTAATCCTCATTACTAATCCAACGTTCATCCAAAATTAAATAACCTTGTTAACATTCAATCAATAAATATCAAACAAATCCCCGTGCGTGGCGCTTTTCCACATTTTGTCAACAATCGATCCAAACAAATGCATCCGCCCATACCTAGCCGCACGCGGGCTGCAAGACGCCACTCCGTCTCGTTGGGGCAGCCAAACGGGCGCCAATACCCAACGGCGCGGCAGACTCCCCTTCCCCCGCATGGCGTCTTCTACCTGCACAAGCCCGTGATTGATTCTCTGCGAACAAAACAAGCGAGCAGGTTTATACTTGTGTGTAAAAGTGGCCAATGGGCTTTTACAGCGTGCCAATATTTCTCAATTTGAACAACAAAAATAGTGGAAAGAGTGAAAATGGGGGTTGAGAAAGATGAATAAAATTCCATTCTTCTTTCTTTTTACTTTTACTACCATCGACACTATCATTTATCAGATTTTTGCCTATTTTTCAGCTTTTCTAATAAAAGCGAGAAAACACTCTTTTGAAGTATGGTTTAAGATATAAATTGGCATTTTTCAAATAGCACCAAAACAAAACCGAAAAAATAAATAAATAAGAAAACGCCGCCTTCTACATTGATATTAGCTTCACTGCAAAACACCTATTTTACTTTAACAAAATAAAAACATTTCAGAAAAACCCACAAACTTTTATCTATGCCTTCAAAAAATTCAAATCAACAAATTTTTACATTACTTTCTTTTTAAAAATATCCCCCCAAAAAAACTGAAAACCCAAAATGATATTTTTATTTAGTTTCCACTTTGATGCATCTTCAAAGTAACTACTTGATGGAAAACCCAAACTGGAAACTAATTCAATTTCTTTTTAATTCACCTGACTCGTGTCTCCTTTAAAACTCTTCCCCCCTCTCTTTTTCAAATCCTCTCTTTTGCCTACATCAAAAATCTTGAGCTCGTCTGCTCGCTATGACTCCGCATGCCATCATCTAGTAGCACATTGGCATGCCAAGCGAGTAAAAGGTGTTCCTTGCGGCGAACTCAGCAGTTTCTCGTATTACGAACGAATTAAAGAGACCGAGCAACCAAAAGCGATCGACTTGGACCGAGGCACCCCCCTACCCCAACCCTAAGACTGGATTTTACCATCCACGTGTAGGGCGCAGGGGTCTGTGAGTGGCGTCTGTTGGGTTTCCTTATACGCATTCATTCCGTGCTTGGAATAAAAGCACAGTGGCGGCGGTATTACCCTTCGGCTACCAATAGTAGAAATAAAAAAGAGAGAGAAAAAAATAGGAGGGGCATTCGGCCAAGCGGCCCGTTGCACGAGGCATGAATTTTTTAATGGGGCACGCGAGAGTTGCAGTCATGTAAAATTCACCAGTTAATTTTCAGATTGGTGCCGACTACGCGTGCGCTGCATAGTGAACGCAAAATGGGGACAATTGAGTGAGAATAAAAATGTTAGTGGAGAAAAAGTGCTACAAATATAAAAATGCAATTGACGCAAACTCGCTACTTTGTTTTTCTTTAATTATTCATCGAAATTAAATGTTTATTATAAAATCAACCATTTTTTCAAAGTAAAATTAATCAAAACTTTTTTTTCTTTTCAAATTAAATTCAACTGATTTTTGCTTTTTTTGCCACCGACTAAATTTAATTTCACAACTCGGAAACGAGGACCTTTAAACGCAGTTTCATAACCAATGTAATTTATAGCAATAACTAAAATTATTGTCACGTCTCGAGTCTACTGAAGCATCCTCTAACAATCCAGACGATGGAATGTGAAGATGTTGGGAGCCACCAGAGACGAGTAGAAGGAGAGAGAGAGAGAAAAGAGGGGGCGAAATGTGGATCGTTGACAATTGGTGGTCAAGGGTCTACGCTCCCATCTTTTCAATTAGCCACCATCGTCCACTTGTCCTGAAGCCAAGTCCACCGGAGCACCAGTTTCTGACCATTGGGACGACCAACCCTGACCGAATCAATAGCGGCCATCTGCACTAAATACGTGACATCACAGTTACCAGGAACGAGTCCTCAAGCGATCTTAAAAATTCCATTCATCTTGCCCACAGGACCACCTGGTGATCAAATATTCCGAGTATTGCGTTCCATTTATAGACAAAGTTGAAATTAAGATTTTTTTTCAAGTACAGGAAAAAGAAAATTGACTTTAAAACGGTACCGACGTCGTCGAATCTGTCAAACGCACACCGCACAATGTAGTTTTTAATTCATAAGTTGCGCAAACTATTTTTAAAATGAGTTGGGAGGAATTTTGCAAGTGGTTACTTTATAATTTATCACTCAACTTGTCCTTCTAGACTAAAAATAAACGTTTAAAGTGCCGTTCCTTCAGCTTACCATTAAAAATATCTACGTTACGTGTTTGAGTACGAACTTAAAGCCGAACTCTGTTCGAAAACTTTTTAAATACGTAATAAAATAAAAAAACCTAACGGGAGATTTTATAACCAACCGAAAAGAAAGGTCGCTTTTATTTGTCCATTTTGCTTTCTACGTTCTTATTAGATGGCACCAGCAGCGGCCATATTGTTTACAGCCATTCAATCTTGTCAAGGCCCAATTAAGCCTAATACGAAAAGATGAGATAAGGTGTCATTTAACTCAAATCTCAACTCGTGTGCCCGTCTTAGGTGGACGCCTGCAGCTTTATGACCACAATTCTTTCATCCCCTACACACTTGGTGTGGAAGCCACGTTGCTATGGTAACCTGTTGCTATAGTAAACTGTTGCTCAAGCATCTACTGACCTTCAACGTTGCCTCGTATTCCCAACACAACACCAAATGCATTAAACATACAAAATACACTTAAGTAAATTACTAAGTAAATAAAATATATAATGAATAATACAATCACCCGATTCAAACAAAATAGAAATTAATCGACTTTTATTTTAATTTTCGATCAATAAAATTAAAACTTTTAAATCTGACGGCCATTTTGCGAGACCACATTTTTACGATGTTTACAAAGATTCTAAACAAAATTAGTATAAATAGCAGAGGCTGTTATATCTCATCTTTGCATTATCTATGTAATTAATCCCTAATGACGTCACTTAAATTAAGGTAAAAATTTGAAAGCAGCAAATCAACTTCTCATTAACATTCACTCGAATAACTCGAGTTTCGTGCGAATTCTCCAGATGGCATCTCGCGCGCAAAAAGGATGTTGAGGCAAAGGCATAAAGGAAAAAAAAGCGTTTTCAATCCAAAGAACATTTTTTTTCTACCTAATATCTTGCCTGAGGTGAGGGGGTTTCTTGTTTCCAACAGTAACGGAGATCGATAGAAGGGATGAGGAAGGAGGCGACAAGAAAAAGGGGTGTGGTGAGCCATTCAACTGGCGCCTGTCTGTCTAACCCACTTGTGACATGACGTCATTCATCCGGGAATTTCAATCTTCATTTGCGCTCTTTTATTTCATCAAATTAAAATCTTACTATTTTATTCCCCTCTTAAAATAAACATCTTTCATTTTACATTTTTAATTGTTTATTCAATCAACCGTGCAAAATTAAACAGAAAACTGAAGAAAAAATTCAAATAATTACACAAGGCTGTTTACCCATTCAAATTTAAATACAATGAATTCTTATTTTAAATAAACTGTGCATATTAATGCTCATTTCATATGCACAACATACTTTTATCCCAGAAATTTGTCGAAATTTCTAAACAAAAAATATAATTTATTACTAGCTTAACTAGCTTAACTAGTTTAACTAGTTTAACTAGATACATATTTAACATTTAAAGCAGAGATGGAGATGCAAGGAATTTTTTTTTTTACAAAAAATTAATTACTAGCTGATATTTATTGTGCATATCTCCTCTGGAAAAAATTCTTTATCCATCAACAGTTCAACGAACCAACACGACGCGTGGGAGGAGAGCACAAAGGGGTTGGATCAGTCTATTTTGCCAACAGACAAAAGAAGGGGATATAAGCCATATTAGCAGACTAAACACATCGAAAAGCCAGACAGATTCAAGGTTAATCAACCGACTGGTTCATAGCCCCTTGCAAAACTATGAGAGGCGTGGGTGATACACACAAGGTCACGAGGGCCGACAGGCATCTGACGACACAACCCTTCAGCAACCGATTAAAATCTCATTCCCCCTCCTCCCCGCTCTCCTTTAAAGAGTGTTAACCCCTCGATCGACCTTGGAGAGAGATAGAAGAGGGGAGAAAAAAAAGCTGCCAACTTGTTTTACCTTGAATTGTCACCTACTCAAGGTCAGGATAATTGGATAAGAAGAGAATAGTGCGATTGTGGCCAAAGTGGACAAGGATGGGTGATGGGAAATAAAGGATCGAAAATGTGTGGGTGGAGCTTGGTGAGGAATGAGTGCGCCAAACAGACGCCACAGTGTTTACCAGTCGGTCGGCCATTTTGTTTGCTAATAAAGTGCGTTGATTGCATGTTGTGAGTGAAAATTGTCACCTGTGTGGTTTTGTTTTGACAAGTGCAGCAGCGGAGACGGCACACAGGAAGGGCAGACATATTAAGAAAACGGGGTAAAACAAGCGCAACGTTCGTTGCCCCACCTAACAACTTCCTTCCTGAACATGCCTCTTTGGGTCCAACATCGATCCAAACAACCCCAGCAACATTTTCTGGCCAATCATGTAATCCCAGCACTCCATCTTTGTGCTTCATCTCACTGTGCAAACAATTTGCATCGATTTGCGAACGACCTCCATCGTCAACGACCATCAACATGTGTGACGTCATGTTTTCATACCCATAATACACCATTAGTCAAATTGAGACTCCTGCGGTTGTCCATAAATCCCGATGCCCTCCATTTTGATGAAGTATGAATAGCTCCCGTGGATGCTGTAACCATGGAAACAACCGGGTAAATAGTCCACGACCCCCTTGGGTTGCTGCTCCCTTCCCCTCAATGCATCCTCATAACGCAACCAAAACGTTCATCGCTTTCTTTAAGCACCGCATAAATATTGATATTAACTCTTATAAAAAGAAAAAAAAATAATAAAAATCACGTAACTTGATCACACCGCATTGTTTACCCCGTTCCCAACCACCACCCCTACAACAAATGAATTGATAATGAGTGATTGATCGGCGTCTCTTGCCATTGTTTGTTAGCTGGGTGCGCTAATGAATAAATCAATCTTGTGACCAATTTCCAAACTTAACCTAACTAATCTATCTTCTCCCAGTGCCCAATAATCATCCAAATTGATTTCAATTTAATCAACTATGTGACAAGTATCATTTAGAAATTTATTTTTAAATTTTTATATTTTTAAATTTATAAATAAAAAAAATCCTTTTTTTGGGAAAATGATCTCATTTGCTGCCTTTTAATATTAAACAACTTGTCAATAATATTGGCATTGTTGATGTAGCCATCTATAACCCGCCATCTCTATAGCAATGATTATCTCCACTTTGATCATTAATCACTTTAATAAATAAGAGGCGAGAAGTAACGCCCATCATTGTTTGCTATCTGCCGCCATTTTGGTCATCGGGCTCGGTTTTCTACACCTGAACCACGCCCTAAAACGCCACTTGATAACTCGAAATAGCGACGAATTCCGAGCTAAACTTGGATAAAACTAAACTTTCAGTCTCGACTCTAAAAATACAAACCCGAGCACTGGCAAACAACAACAAACCTCGGGGCGCCGACGAAACGCGCACGCACACCCACGCAGACGCCAGCGGTCTGGGAACGCCCTTCCGCGAGGAAATGCATGACAAATATGATTGAATAGTGAAAAATTAAAAACCACCTTTTTCCATTTTTCTTTTGCTCTGTATAATTTCTTCTCTTTAAGCAAAAATAAATATTCAAACAATATTAAAAATTCAAATGTTTATTTTGAAAAAAAATAAAAACTAAGAAATAAAACTGTTCGTATCGCACGCATTCACTCTATTTCCTTCTCTCTTTTACTTACATATAAGGGACTTAATTTCCTCTTTTTAAAAATTACACCCTAAAGACAAGTTAACTTGTTGTAATTGGAGAAACTGCAATGCCATTATTAATGTAACACCTTCAAAACTGTGTGTACACACACATTTAAATTTGTAAAAATATTCAAAAAAAATGATAATAATAATAATAATAATAAAGAAAAACCACAAGTAATTATTTCATTTCCATTTTAGTGAAAATTTAAAAATCCCACCAGGTGAAAATAAGTCAGAAAAAAAAGAGAAAATTCACATCCCATTCCCATTACACTCTCCACCTTCTTACTTTTCACATTACACACCGTTCCTTCACCTAAAATTGTAATTTCCTACCTCAAATTATTTTAATCTCCTGAGCAAAAGGACACGTCATAAAATTCGCACAAACGACGCTCCAAATAGCGGATTATAAAAACATGAAGAGACACAAAAATGACATTTCTATTTTGCATCCACCACCCATTTTATTATTAATTTTTAAATTAAATATAATTTTCATCTACTCATCCAAACATCATTTTTGCCCTTTTACATTTTTTGAATAAATAAAAAATAAATATTTCCTTTCGAATAAAAAATTAACGTTTCAAACCACTAATTAACACCATTTACATCAAAATCCCTTTACGTGTAACGTCAAAAAAAATAAACAGACACAAGGGCGACACTGCAACAAGACGAGGGCGCCACATCACTACAATCGATGAAGACAAAAATAACTCCCCGTGCACCCTCCCTCTTCATCTCTCCCTTGCTACCCTGCAAAGCCCTCTAGGGGTTTAAAATTAAAATCAATACACACACCCACAAGTCCTACAATCAACCTTTTAGTAGGGTGTCTACATTCAAACCCATTCTGTCTATTCTCTATCTCTTTATCGTGTGCGTTTGTTTTCTGCAAAATAGCTGTGTTCTTTCAAAGCTCACCGATGACTCAAAGAGGGTTTTCCTTTGTGACATCACAACGTAAACTCAAAATAGAGATTTGACAAAACCCGGATATTAATCTCCTTCCTTTCAATCTATCCTTTCTATCTTCATTTTTTTATTTTCATTTTTTATCAAAATTCACTTGACAAGGAGCGAAAGAAATATTTGGTTGAATATGTTCGAAATAAAGTTTTTCTTTTAAAGTTGAAAAAAGTTTTTATAAAAATTAAATGAAAATGGATAAAGGCTTTGCAAATGGCATGAATAGCAAACGTCTGTCCGTTTATTGAATGGCACGAAACCCGGCAGAGCGGGTTGCTTTCAAGGGTAGGCTTTCCCTCAGGACTTTCATCCCGCATCATAAAAGATGGCAGGAGACTGCAAAACCCAAACTGCCTTGTTTACAAGTGCGCCACCTGCCACGTCACTCTAATTGCACCTAGACAGCTTGGTTGCCATAGCAACAGAGGCACCCTGAGGGCAAAATTCAAGTAGAAGGAAAACGGAGTGATTGCCTCGTTTTTATATTAACTCACATAGATGGACGATGCGTAATACAATAAAACCGATAATGTATACACGCCGTCAAAAACTCGCTCCAAAATCCCTTCACTTTTCATCTTTTACATCAAACACCCCCCATCTCCTCACTTCCCCTCTTTTCATCCCCTTAGCCAAATCATGGAAAAATAAAAATATAAACAACAAATTGAAATTTACTAAATCCCAGCAGTGTAAACACTTTCTTTCAACTATGATAATATTTATATTTACAATTAAAGAATTTAAAGTTGCATGCAAAAACATAGCTTCAAATAATTTTTATTTTTAAAATTTATTCTATTTTCCAAAATGGTTGATTTTGTGCGCAAGAAAAAATTGATGCAAACTCATCATTTTTTTCCTTCAAAAGAAAAATACGCATCAAACTTACAAAGTCCTTTATTTCCATAATTATTTCCCCATTACTTTCCACTTCTCAACATCAAACGAAGCGGCACCCAAACACTTCGATTAACCCATAAAAAAAAGCGATTCGCCGCTCTCCACAGTCTCTCTCTTTCTCTTTCTCTTTCTCCTTTCTCTCTCCTACCGAACACTCGTAACAGCAAACACATTCAATTTGATTTGACATTTACAGGGGGAAAGGGCATGATGGGAGGATGATGGGAGTTGTTGTAAGGTGGGGTCAAGGTCGAAATCGAGGCAATTGGCTTCAACTCCCATATGAGAACCCCTGCATCGATTACCTTTTGGCGTTGATTTCACAACACTTGGCCCGTTAAGATTGGGCAACGGGTTAATTTTTGGAGACCTTGGAATTCCCTTTTCGGGTCTTGTTTATTAACCCTTGGTAATAAGCTGCGAGGTTGGCAAAGTTTCGATAGAGAAGTGCGAGCAAAAGGCGCAGAAAGGAGTTTTTAAAGCAAGGCACGTCACTCAATTCCAGCTGCGCGTCATGCTGTCCGCATACCAATGACGCAACTTCCTTCCCGTCATCCAACAGATGCATTGATCCTTCGTCGAAACCGGTCAAAAGGTAGAAATTGGCTTTGGGACAAAAAGGCAACCTCATCAAAAGAGGACTTCTGTCCAATATAGTGTTCAATGCAGCGCGTGTTACCGCCATCGAGCCCCAAATACGAAAAGAACAAAAATAAAAAAACACCAACCGTCACGTGGCTTGTAATAAAAAGCAATAAAAATACAGCAAATTTTCAAATCAGTTGAAATAAAGAAATTGAGAAAACTGACACATTGAATTCTCAAAACCCTGGATATTTCTCGAACGCGTTTCTTACCATTTCCATGAAAAGAAAAATTCAGAGCAAAAGGATAGGTGTCATCTGGGGACTTCTCCAACACACCAGTTTTATGTGCGCAATGGAAAAGAACCATCCGCACGAGGTTTCTCTCTACCATTGCACTTATACATCTTAGAAGGCAGCCAATCGGATTATTACTATTCTAGTCTTGTCGCTAAAAAGACGGGGGCGCCACCGTCGGCTCACTTACTGCACCAATGAGTAAGGAGAGGGGTAAAGTGGCAATCTTTTCTTTCCTATTTGCTTGAATGCCAGAGTAGGGATAGGGAAATAGGGTGGGGAGAGGGGTGAGGAGGAGGAGGAGGAGGAGGAGGAGGAGGAGGAATGGTGTGAGGTGGGTAGAAGACGAAATCTCTGCAGCTCCCCCATACTTTGAAACGACTGCCAATTTCAATGCAATTGCGCCCCTGTGCGAGATGCAAGAGAAGCAATAAAATGCGAGGTGATGAGACCTTAATATTTAAAAGGCTTCACTTTGCTTCCTCTTCACTGTCGCCACATCACAAGAGGTGGGTTGGGGGATAAAAAGTATAGGCTTTACCCCATTTACACTTAGTTTTTTCTATCTTTATATAAACTTTTATAAAAATAAGAAAACAATGTAGAAATAAAAGAGAAAATTAGGTTGTTTTAAATTGGAAACTGCCTTCCATCCCCTTCTTCTTACACCCCCAACCCCTCCCCTTCTCTCTCTCTCTGAACACAGCATCCATTTTGTCTCATCTTTAAAACTTTAAAATTCCTACTAAAACCCCGGGTGAAATTTCTTATTTTTATTAGATAATAAAAGGTGAGATTCCTTTTTTCTTACTCCTTCTTTAATATAACTGCAAAAGTATTTTTTTTTCTTCTTTCTTTCATAAAAATTCAAACCAGCCAGTTAAATTTACTATTAAACTCACTAACAACCTCAACTTCCATCATACAAAATGTAAAAAGATGGCGGCGTTAGCTCAAGCATATGCACTTAACGTATTATGTTTGTTATTTTATTTACTTGAGGAGAAAATAAAAAAATTTAAAATTTAAACAAATTTTTTTGGTAAAATTGTAAAATTGTTGTTTTTAAAAATAAATTTAACACTAAATTCATGTAAAAGATTGTATTAAATTCTGGCAAATCGACTCCAACATCGCATTACATTTACATGAGTCGAAATTACATGCGAATGAACATCAAGTTAGTAAAACTTGATAAACTTGACATCTTTTTCCTAATGCAAATTGAGTCTTATGTCTTCTGGCATGTCAAATGGCCTGGCAGACAGCCATCAAGTGGATAAACATGAAAACTCCCATCGTCCTCAACACACACTACAAGCCCCCTTCAAGCACGGGATCAATAGCTAGAAAAGAGGGGAAAGATGCGAGACGACAAAGAAAAGAACGGATAAGAGACATTTTCCAAAGGGATACACAACACCACTTTAAAAGACTAAAAGAGTGAAAAATGATCAACGCCATAAAAATCAGTGCAAACAAGAAAAGTGAAAAAACAACAACAAAAACCTCAGTTTATCTGTGAAACAAAAGACACGAATTTACACAAAATTAAGCGCGTGCTTCAAGCGCCATAAGACGTTGGCCTAGTGTATACGTTATCCAGCTTGTTCTCTCGTTTAGGGTTCGTGTTCCCTCTAGAGATTTCTTTTCTCTTTTGCTTCCCGTAACGCCAAGGCCCCCCAACCTTTGATCAGCTTAGACGTTGCTTCTTTCCATCAGTGTCTTGGAGCGTAATTAATTAATTGGCTTCCGCAAGTCAATATGGTAATGTGTCGCCCTAAAGAATTGAGTGGGATTAGAAGAGAGAAAAGAGAAAAGAAGCGAAGAGAAAAGTTAAGATCAGTCCATAACGTTCGATGGGGTTATGTGGATATGAAATGAGAGGAAAATTAAGGGGTGAAATTAAATATCGTGTGGATGGTTGGTTTTATGAATCATTCAGTAGCAATTCACTTAAAAGGGTTGCAATGAGATTTCAACGACATCTACAAATGACAACAACAACAACCACGAATGAATCAGTTTGTGAAATTGTTAAAAATGTGCGTTTAGAAATTTTTTTTTCGGTTTCAAAATAATATTTCAGCTGTTGAGCAGATAAAAGTGCAAGTTTTATATTTGTTCCGCAATTACTCTGGTTTTATAGTAATAAAAAGCCATTTACTCAACTATAAATAACTATATGACTCACTCTGTTTGTTTACAAAACCAGCATTCAACTTTATTGTTTTTTTTGTTTTCAACTTTTCAAAGCCACTCATATCAGTTAAACCGAAATCAATTCAAATTAAATCTCAATCAAAAACGAATAAATTCGAGTAAAAATTGTAAAGATAAACAAATTCTCCTTCAACTAAATATAGCTGTAAACGTGGGCGTTTATACCAAATTAAATGTAATTGCAAAACAACTGTAGCATGTATGATTACCCATCAGGCATTTTGTAGCAAGTTAACTTTAGTAAACGCATCACGACACGTCCAATGATAAAACAACAGAGAAGAAAAAGATGGAGGACGACGCAGCGCTGGGTGCTTTCTATGAGATTGTCTCTTCAATGTTGAAATTCATTAGCCGTTCGCTTCATGTCCAAACTGTCTCCTACGGGCACGTACCACACTCCCTTGTTTCAATTCCAAACTCTCTTAGTACCTCCACCTCCCCCCGGTTCCATTCTTGCCCCTGATGGACAGAACGCAAGATTGGCGCATGCGCATGACAAGAGTCGCCTGGGGAGCCATCCATCACCCATGCAAATGACTGGCTGATTAATTGAAGCCTCCTCCACGTCCTCCGTCTAGCGCCACAGCATTGCGTTGGACGCCATGATGGTCGTGTAATGAGCTGATACAAAAACCAGTCTCCCGTCGTTACCATAGCAACAACAACAATTTATTCTGTGCCATTTTGCAAAAGAAAAAAAATACAAAGGAATAAGTCACTTGTCAAATTATCCGACGTAGAAAAAAACAAAAACTGTCACTGTTTGCTTTCTCACACGCCAATTTTGTGAAGAGGAAAGAATTTGAACGCGAAATGATCACCTTTAAATCTAAAGAAAAAAAAATGTTCAATTTTTTTTTTTGTATATGGGTAAAGGTATAAAACTTAAGTGTGTTGTCAACGTGGAGGAAGGACGTAGAATGAAGAGCTGATCCAGACAAGATGAAGGAAACAGGAGTAGCGTGAGGTGTATACAACACTCCACTCAGCTGTTCATTTCAGTTAGGCGGAAGAGAGAATAATGGGATTACTAATAATCCTCACAGATTAACTACACAGCTAGCAAAAGAAAGAAGAGCACTGAGAAAAAGTGTATTATTCCCTGTGCACATTTAACTTAAAGATATTAGACTTAGGGAAAATGTGAAGGGAGAAAAAAACAAACTCGATCCTCAAATTAATTTTTTAAGCTTATTAAACTTTAAAGTTTAATAAAATTCACTTAAAGTGAAAATAAAAAAAAGTTAAATGAAATATTTAAGGTTGAGTGTACAAGGAAATCTACTTTTTCACTCCTTTAAAAATTAAATATATAAAAAAGTCAAAAGAAATTTAAAAATTAATTAAATTCCCTTCAAGTACCAATAGCAAATTAAGAGATGATCCAAAAGCCCCTGGTGGTGAAATTCAGCAGCAGGCGTGTGACGACAAAGTTGGCGCTTAATCCGTCATGCATAATGAAGAGTCGGTGGTGAGCGGGCGTCGCCGTGTGCATGAATTAATTATGTCTGCACATAGGACCAGGTGCCATGATTGCGTCGAGCGCGCATGTGATACAAACGCATCAAACTTTCACAACCCAAACCCGGCTCTTCTTCCTCTTTTCCATCCTCGCATACTCACAAGGGAGAAAAATAAGAAGTCAGCTTAAAGAAGCGCCATGTGCTTTTTTTTCTTTCTTCCCCTCATCTTTTTCGATCATACATCTGAATTTCAATTTTTCTGTATTAGTAAGTTAATACGAGAGACAAATTTCGAAAGTAGTGTAAAAGATCAATATCTTTTACATGTGTTTTTCCCTATTATCTTCCTGTTCTTTGTTTGTCCTTATTAACATTTAAAAAAAAAATTTAAATGTCACTTTAAATTAGAACGATGAATAGTTTGTTGTTTCTAATCATCGTAACAGCCATTTTTTGGGATACAAACAACTGCCACAGTGGGACATAAAATGTCGATGCAAATTAGAGATAGAGTTTGCACGCTACACTTAAAATTAGAGGAAAAACTAGGTCTCAAAGTGTCACGAATAAAAAAGGACAAAAGAGAAGCTGAAAAAATAAAAATCATTTCGAAGTTATAATAATAATAAAGGGGAATAATTATTTCAAAAAAGAACCGAAGGTTGTTTGGGTTGTAAAAAATAGAATTCTGACAATCATGTAGTAAAAATGAGATCAATATTTTAGAGAAAATGGTAAAATATTTAAATGTCAATACACAATGTTGAATAAAATCTCATCGTGTTTTTAGGTTAATGTCACTATTTCTATCTCTTTTTCCCGTTAGGAATACTGTAAATAAAATCAATCAATTTTTCCTCTTTTTTAATTCATTTGAATTGTTGAAATTTCCCAAATTTTCCCTTCGTTTTTAACTAATTCCAGCTTGAATAAGGAATCGATCACACTCTTCGATCGATAGTTGGTCGAATCAGATATGTAAGCTTTGACTTTCATACATTCTACTAAAAATACAGTATAAGTAAATTTCAAAAAGAACTCTGTTTGCCGAATAACAATTTCTTTAAAACGGTATAAAATCCAGTGTAAAATTAACATAATCCACTTGCTGAATATATTCCCAGTTTATCAACCTCCACATACATAAAAATAAAATATACGTGTACCTGTCAATCGAATTTATGTTTCAACTATTTTCTTTTACATAAATACTCGTCATAAACAAACCAACCCGGATTTGCATCCAATCTAGCCTTTAAGGTATTCAATCTAACCATTACTTTGATTAAAGGGTAAATAACATTTCAAAAAATATAAATTATTTTAAAAACCAAAAAAAATGTATATTTTAAAAACTATATTAAAAAAATATATTGACATTTCAAATTAAAACCCAGACTTGATTTAAGCAACGTCTCTTTTACCTTATGCGTGCGCATGTCACCGATAATTCCCCTAATTTTAGCAGCCAATGTTGTCGCTTAACAAAGCTCCAACAAATCCGCCAATGTGAAAAGTAATACTATTTTTTAATCCTTCAAAAGCCAGGATTTTTTTTTCATATCTACAACTCCCATGCGAGGTCGAATTTGAACCGATTCAATTATTCTTTACCTTTTTCTCGTTATGATATCGCATAAGATTGTGAGTTTTACAAAACATATGTAATGTAATGAAAACTAAATCAAATTTTAAGAATTATTCTTGAAATAAATAAGTCTAAGTGTTTTCAAATTAGTTAACCGCAACTGTTTACGCTACTTTTAAATTCATGGCTCCTTTTCGCTGCAGGTGGAAAGATATTTTACATAATATCTAATTTTCTTAACTATTAAAAGACTTGTTAACTGCCAGTGAGAAGCATGCTGGGTAATGAGACTCATTTCAATTTATTTAAGAAAAAATTCAAAGTTTGCTTAAATGACTAAAGCTAACAAGGGGAAGGTACCTATAACATACTCACCAATTTTAAAAATAATTTTTTCAGACATTAGATAACTATTTAAAGGTTCTAATTATGAGTCAAAAAATCATAATTATAACTATAAGGCATGAAAAAATTAAAGGGTTTGCGGCAAGCATTTAAACATTCTAATCATAATTATATATAAAATATGTATGGTTAGTTTATTCATCCTGATTGATGAATTCACTAGCCAAGTTTAACTTTTCAGCAGTGCATGGCAAATATTGAGTGGTCCAAAGCATTGAAGCAGTAGTCAGTTTCAGTGCCATTTGCAAGTGACGTAAATAGCGTTCTTGATTCTGATTGGCCACGCTATTTCTAAAAATATCGTGGAAAATTAGAGTTAAGAGGCAAAAGTTAGAATTATGTGCTTGTAACTCATAATTATAACATTTAAATGGTTACCGCAAACTCTCTAATAATTACAAATAGTACTTTGACCTTTTTAAAGCATTTGTTAAATAAGCATTTGTTAAATTACAACAGCTTTGTTAAAATCGAACTCTTTCTATAGCTCAAGTTTGTTTATGATGCAAATAGGCTTGGGTATGAATACATTGAACAATTTGTTACATTGGGAACTAGCTACTGACGTAACAATTCATTTTTGAAGCAGGTAGGTTCAAATATGTAATGTGACATCACAGCCTATTTGCATCATAAATAACTAACCTAAAGAAAGAGTTCTATTTTAATAAAGCTGTTGTAATTTAACAATTGCTTGTGGAGCAAAATGTTTTAAAAAGGTGAAAGTACTATTTGTAATAATTGTCTCAAAAAATTATTTTTAAAATTAGTGAGTATGTTGTAAGTAAAATAAGACAAAAAAGATGCTTACTATTAAATGCTCTTAAATGTCTCTGATCTAATTATTTTTTTAGCTGCCATTTTGTTATAACTAAAATAATGATATTAAGCTATAACTCAATTATGCGCATATATTTCCATTTTTTAATTAATTCAATTTAATTTAAATAATAATTTTTGTTTTCAAATTAAACACAACCTACCTGCAATTTCCTTTTAATTTCATACGTTGATTCCTAACATTAAAATAAGAAATATTTAAACTAATAATAATAATAAACCATCTAAAGTGATAAATCAATTATTTGCAACAATTTAATTGGAATAATTGCTTTAATCAAAGTAATCATTATGATTGAATACCTCATACTACTTTTACGTCCATAATTATAAAATACGACACCATAAACAGGAAAAAAAGAAAAAAAGAAAAAAAAAAAACAAAAGTAATTAATGCAGAAAAAAGAAAAAAGTGGTTCCTACCTTGATGGAGTCGTAACATGCAGTGACTCGTCCATTCTGCACTTCCACGTTGGCCGGAGGATGGGCAAATTTGCACTCCGTGTCAGGACGTGTGCATTTGTTCCTTTGGAACTCTCGACACACTTCGAGCTGGAGCCAACGCGAATCTTTCACGTTCACCAGGTTGTTAACCATGGCCATAGTTTGAGGCGGAGGCTGAATGACAAATTCGGTGGCCAGGGTTGTGCTGGGATTCAAACCGCTTCGTCCAGGGGTCATACAGAGCTCAAACACGAGCAAAGGTATCAGCGAGTTAAGGCCTTCTTGTCAGGTAAAATAAAAACCAATCGACGTGTTCCCGTTCCAACTAATCAGGAGTGGTGCAGCAAAAGGCGTTCTGCAAGGAGCATTAAGGCCAGCAAGGGGAGAACAGGGTGTACGAGGAGTAGATCGTGGTGGCTCAAGCTCTCCTTGGCGGAGTAAAAAAAGGGGCTAAAAAATCTGTAAAAATATCAACAAGAAAATTATTTTTTTAGGATAAATTTATTTTCAATTTTCAATTTACTAAAAGCATTTGTTAAATATTTTTATTTCGCACACCCCATCGCGCAACTGTATTGTCATTTTGTCATAATTCATACAAATTGTTTTCCGAAATTTAATTAACAATAGTGGCACCAACTCAACGCTTAATAACACCCCCGCTCTTTGTTTCTATGACAACAAAAATTTCCAAACTCAACATCTCGAAGATTCTATCAAAACAAGGTTCAAAAAGATTTATCATACGTGATATGCATCAGAGACCGAGTGTAGTGACATGGACGCTACCGATAACTCATTCGCAGGTGACATAATCAATATACGACTTATAGTGCAAGACGCTCCGAGACAAGACACCAACGACGCGCTGAATTAATTAGTAACGCAACATGTGCGGACTTCCCCACGAGACCGTCCACCTAACTTTAAAAGAATAGGTCAGCAATATCTCAAGGACCATACCTCCTACTAGTCATCCAATCAGGCCTTGTAAGGTTCGTCCAAGTCTGACTCACCGTTAGGGTGTGTGCTCATCTTGTCCACATTTTTTCATTTTTTTTTTCTCGAAAAGTTGTGTAACTTCTTATTTAAACACACTCTTAGGCCTTTTCGCATTGTTCTGTGTGATAATCGCTCATTATCATAATTCATATTTATTTAATAAAAACATTAACTTTTCAATAACCTTTTAAACTTGATAATTAATAAATTTCTATATATGTACATTAATTATAACCAAGTTGCACACTTGTTTGCACTTGATCAACTTTGACAATTTTTCAAAGTTGATTTTGCACCTGATGCATCATGGGATTGTAATGTCATGACTTGTTTGATAAGATGGGCGGTCACTAATTAACGGTTTTTTATGTTTAACTTTTCCTCAATGTGCAACGATTTTTCTTTCCGATTCAAATTTAAACAAACTGTCACATGACACCTACTCTCGCACTTGAGAGCAATGAAATATGTTTTTTCTGCGCTAAAAATCCAATTAACCACCCTGCACCTAATAATAATCTTGAGGTGATAATCATTACTTTAATCGAGCAAAATCTAATTACATCTATTACTGAAATTCTCTTTAAAAACAAAAATGCCTCTTTCAAATCAATGCAGATATTTTTACTCTATTTTTTGTTATGCGAGAAAAATTCCAGGAAAAATATTAAAAGCGAACTATCACGGCATATACAGCATTGAGCAATCAAAACATAACCGCCATTAACATTTACGCAAACTAGAAAATAAATTTAATTCGAAAAAAAAAATTAAAAAAATTAAAATTTACAAAATAACTTTAAAAGCAAGAACAAAAATGTCGAGAATAATTAACACAATCAAATTAAAAAGCACATTTGTCCTTAATTTTTCAAAGTAATCCGAATTACACATCAACATAACCATTTATTTTTAACTCTCCTCAGCTAATCTTTTAGTAGGCGGTGATGTAATTAGAATTTTGCAAGATTTTCAAAGAATTTCATACATTCCAAATGCTTCATTTCTACTAAACACTTAATTCATTCTTCAACTCGCCTTACACTAAACATATAAATTAGCTGGCACGTTTTTAATCGCCGTCGTAAACGGAAATGAATTTCTATTCTACTATAACTCGTGTAGAAAATTGATAAAAATAAAACACGAAATAAAGAAAAGAAAAATTCCCATGAGCCACTACAACACCGGAACTTGTTGGAGGGAAGAATCAGCAGGAAGGAAGAAAGGGGGTGAACGGATTGGTGTCAGATCGACCCATCACGTAATGGAGAGAAAAGAGAGAGGGGGATGAAGGTAGGAGAGAGAGAGAGGGGGGAAGGGAGAGAGAGATGAAGAGGTGAAAGACGAAATCATGAAATTGGAGCCGAGCGAAAATGATGGTGATCACAGGAGCCATCAAACAAACCAAGTGTTTAAGATGTGGCGAAAGAAAACGACGGACATAAGAAGCAAGTGGGCTGGAAATAACCACAAAAACATGGAAACAAACTTTGAGAAATAAAAATAAATAAAAAAATAAATAATATATTGTTCGTTTTGACACAATGCATAATTAAGTGCAAAACTATACACTATTACTTAAACATTATTTATTTCCGCAGCTATGATCCTGAAGATCACCATCAATTCTTAATTCCCACATTTCCCTCGAGCTCCATTACATTAGGTCTAACCCAACCTCTCATCTCCTATCTCCTTTTCTCAGTGCGAAAACTCTTTTTCCCCTCCACTTCACTTCAACCGACCGATGAGGTGCTATAGTGGCGTTCATTTGCATCCGTCGGAAGACGCTAGGGAGCGCGCTCATCCACCCACACACATATATCCCCTCTACCGCGACACCAACCAATAGTCCTCTTTTTTTTCGTGGAACCGCAGCTTGGGGTATAGTGGGGTGGAGTGGCAACAGGCAGACATTTTCGCCAATGGCCTTCTGGGTTAGCTTTTAAGGTGAAAGGGGCGTTAATGGGCCGTGAAAGAGCAACGCTTCAGCCTCAGAGCTTTGATCAGAAAAGACGGTAATGGCGGATGGGTTATATGACCCATCTCTGGATGACATTCTCTTTTTCTCCATCTTTAACAAAATGCCCACGAGAAAAATGTTACTTGTAATCACTATGGAGATGAGAACCGATCTTCCCCAGCCTTGTAGTATCTCTTAAGTACTTCGTTAAGCCGTCCCGTCGCCATCTTGTACTAATTATTATTATTATTATTAAAATATGCTGTTTATTTTTATTTGATTATGTATTATGCTGTTGTCAAGGATAACAGGTGTAAATGTATTACAAATTATCTATTTTTTATTTTCGTACTTTGGATTTATTCTTTTTTAATAAAAGATAAAAGAAGGATGACTAAAGCGTCGATCTTGTTAATGAATATTCCAGAGATAAGTCGCAACCTTTTATTATATTTTTATTTTTTTAATGATTTGCAAATCTTGTATTAAATTTTTATGGTATTAAAAGTATAAAACCACATTTAATCGTAAAAAAAAAATCTAAGCAAGTTTTATGAGTCAAATTTAAAGTGAAAGTGAAGTGAAGGTTAAAGCGCTCTTAAATGCCAATTTTTCTAAACAAATGAGAATATAAAAATTGCATATCCGAATATATATAGTAAACAAAAGGATGCTGATGGCTGGAAACACTCAAATTTGAATTGTATGAAATTACTTATTGATTAAAAAGTGAATAATTTAAAAGAATCGATTTTTTTTATAGGAATACTATTTTACTTCAAATTACCGGTTTTATTTTAAAATGGAAAATTCTCAAGGCCATAACTCAATCTATAAAACATATATCTAATCAACGATTGTTATCACTTTTCCAAAATGTCTGTCAATTTGACCTTTTAAATTCTTTTATTAATAATAAGTATAATAAATATGAAAACTAGCCTTTTCTAAACAAACTTTTCACTCAAGATTAAAATCCTATCTCAATTGAACGTAGCAATTCGTTTTATCTTCGCAAATGTGGTGAAAACGCTTGCTGAAAATCCCTTCATTAATCACTAACAAAAGTTAAGACCAGGGTTTCAAGGTGATCTGATACTGCCCATTTGCAACTACAACCTCACTTCCGCATTATTACAACCACGTCATCCTCGTTTGCCCTTTTCCTAATTACTTTTCAATTACTCATCAATTAATCACAATCGAAAAGCACATAAATAACACATTATACTAATCCCAACCACTTTTTATCCGCCATTTTAACAACAACCATAACAAAACCCCCTCCCAACCTTGATTGTATACGGTTACATACCATCGCCTTAGCAAACCATGTCACGGGTTTCCACTTTTTTTTGCTCTGGCATGACCTACCAACATGTAAATTCCCGCCAGACCCTAACACCAACAGCTGTTACGGAAGGAAGAAGCCATGAATCATCTTGTAAGACGCGGTCAGTATAAAAAAATAAAAAAGAAATATTAAAAAAAAATGAAGGAATATAAATCTATTTTTAAGGTCAGTGCAGTTTGATTTGTGCAAACAATATGAGCCGAAAATGAAAACTAGAAAAGAAATAAAATTCAAATGTAAAGAATAAAATATTCTACCTTCAACTGTGTCGCAATTAAAGATAATTCGAGCTTGGTTGGTTGGTATCTATTTATCAGTGCACATTGCACATTCTTTTTGACATAACAAATAAAATGTCCTTCACATCTCCTCCCAGATGACGACCCTGACATATGACTCACTTCCGGTTTCATCAGGGCCACGTGTAGGAGACGAGAACTCGTTGGGTGTTAAATAGGCACGCCAAAAGTTTACGTCATAATAAGTAATTGCATTCCCCTTAGCCCTTAACTCAATGGCGACTGAAATATGACCGTAATTGGATTCGATGCAAATGTCAACAATTGAATAACAATCGAATGACTCAAATAGCAACAATATAACTGGCGAAATAGAGACAAGGTTGAATTAAAACGGACGTGAAGATAAGACTAATTAAATTAACCGCAGCAATAACGCCGCACCAACAACTCTTAATGTCAACATTGACGACACGGGCTGCAATAGCGCAAGTAAAGACGCAGTTCGGCTTTTAAAACGACACCTTAATGACTCGAAAATAAAGCGCATGCACTGTACACTGCAGTGAAAAAAACCTATGTCGCAATACAACTCGATGCTGCGCCATTTCTTCGAATTCGAAACTCACACAATACTTTTTAAATAAATAAATATTTTCTTTTTCATTTCCTGTCAAATGTTTAAGTGTAGTGTGTCAAAGTCATGACATTACAATATTTTTCAAGAAAAAAATGCACTTGATCTGGGTCAGATTAAACCAGAGGTAACATTGTGATTTATTTAAATATACGAAAAAATTATTCAATTTATTAAATTATTATTAAATATATCCTTATACAATTTAATTATTAATTATTAAATATACCACAACATCCAATTACAACATCGAATTCAATGAACCCATTGTTTGACACAGTAAAAAGAAGGAAAAACAGAAAAGAAAGTTTGTTTACACCAAAATTCTCACTATTATGTCTGAAACAAAGACATAAAATTTTCTTGTACCTAAACGCCATACAAGTACAAGTTGGCGAGTAAAAAAAACAAAAGAAGCTAAAACCTATCAACGACAAGTGAAGCAAGAAAACAGAGCAGTGAAAAAAATATAAACAAGAGTGTGAGAGCGCATTAAACGCAATTGACAGGCAGTTAGGTGCAGAATCCGAGACCGATTGCCGAGCACAATAAGGCGATAGAAAGAAAGCAAATGCAAAGGTGGCTGTACTTAATCTGCGTACATGCATCTCCCGCCTTTTGGTAATTAATTCCTTCATTTCCTGCACAGAGAAAAGACGAGAGGCAAAAGGATTTCCATAGCTTTGCTCGCAAATCGTTTTATGACTAATTAACTAGGCCTCGTGTTCGTTGGCGCACCTCACTCTAATTACTGACCCCCTCAGTCTTAGTGGTCTCTAGTTCGAGAGGGCGCCACTCGAAAAAGGTCACTTTCAAGTGACTATATTCGTTCAGTGGAAAGGCCCTCTAGCAAATATGCAAATAAATCCCGAAAGAGGGCGAAATGAGGTCATGGGATTATGTTGTTGTTTTCCGGTTTTTGGTCAACTAGTTTCCATTTCAAGAAATAAATATGTATTTTTTTTTCTAAAAAAAGGAAAAATTTATTTATTAAACCACTTAAAGATGTCTCCGGTTTAATTTATCATAATTTGTCACTTTTGAATTTATATATTTTATATTTCTAAATTATAGAGATAATCTAAAAATAGCTTAGTCGCATACTAAACTATTGTATTTAAATCGATTTAGTCTGGTTCGATGAAAGGAGTTCGCAAGAAAACCGATACAGCGTAATAAAAACGCTTTTAAAATTTGCATTTTCAAAAAACTTAATACTTTTTCACTTGCTTGTTGACGCGGAAGAAAACAAGAAGATATCTGTAGCAGACAAACTGGAAATCAATTCGGATAAATTTCAAGATGGTTTGAGCATCAATTTTAACATGTAAAGTCTGGATGGCAACGTTAAGAAGATTCAAACTTGTTCCAATTTTTAACGCTTTTTTTACTTCCAGACTGGGAATCAGACAGGTTCAACTTCATCTGTAAAAATGAACATTTGAACTCGAATAACGTTTTAATCTCGTGGGATCTGCTGGTCCACGCCACGTTAATAAACTAGTCGTGTAGCAACTAAGTACAGTACAGAGAAAGAAAAGTTGGGTTCTATAGTCTGTATGTCCTCTGTTTTTTGATTAAATTTTATTTATTTATTTAATCCGAGTTTAAAGCACCCGCACCACAACAACAAAATGGCGTGGAAGGATAAAGTAAACAAAAATTCAATTTAATTAAATATAAACTGTTAATTTCTCAAAACAAATTATTTGTTTGTTCTTTTTTCATAATAATTTCCAATTTGGAGTAAACATAATTAAATAAACAAAGTGGAATGCGTATAAAATAATACAAATGAATAAATTAATTCTCAATGTGCGCAGAATAAATAAAGTCAAATATGAGCGCAATTTTGTGTCAATTCAACTGAATGTACGAATAAAAAGTTAAAAAAAATAAAAGGATTTAAAATTGATAAAACCAACAGAGTGGAAAAAAGAAAAGGATAATTCAATAGAATCAAATGAAAGCATCAAACCAAAGAGTAAAAAATCCATGTGTCAAACAGAAAATTGTATATGTTACTCTGACCCATTTCACATAAATTTTAAATTTGGATCTATCATTCTATTCTATATAAATCTATAATAAACAGAGAATAAAATTCCGCACATGTAATGTTTTGGACGCAATATTATATTTAATATTTAATTTTAATATATATTTTTTTCTAAAATTTCACCAATTTTAACTGAATACATATTGTATGATGTATTGACTTTTACGAATAAAGTCACTGATTGCAACAGTATTCTAAAGAGTGTATACTAACTGCTTGATAACACGAACTCTAATCAGTCCACAGGCAATATTGTCTCAATAGTGATGCAATATAGAATTTCTATATCCATATGTAAATGTAGATATTCTAAAAAAGTATTAAAAACAAAGTAAAAACTAAAAAATTAATTATTAATTAATTAAAAAAACTAACTCTATTAAATACTAATAAATATAATATTATCCACCATTAATAAATTTAAAATTGTAAAATTACTTTTAGTTTTTAAGCACCAATGTACTGACTAAGGAACAAGACAGTACTATACAAGCAAAACAAATATTATATTAGTAGTATTAAACAAGTTTTAACTGGGAATATTGTCTTTTCTGTTTTATAAAGATTTAAACATAAATAAAGATGAAAACAAAATTAAAAATAAATATAAATATAAATATAAATAAAAATGAAAATAAAAATAAAAATACAAATAATTAAAAATTAAAATATAAGTAAAGATAAATATATAAATAAAAATAAATAGAATACAAATAAATATTAAATTAAATAAATTAATTAAGTGGAAATAGTTTACTGGTAAATTCATTAAAACTAAAACAATTTTTTTTTAATTTTCAAGTCTTAGAAATATAATTAGACTGTAAAAATCATACCAGACAGTATCATTTTTACTGGAAGCGAGTTAGCAGTAATATAGAAATCTATATCACTGCTAGCTCGCTGCGATGTAGAAACCACACACATTCTAGCTGTGTGCGAGCTAGCCAAGAGTTCACAGAGAGCTGATTCTAGATCGCAGCGAGATAGCTAAATAGAAAGCTATCTCGCAGCGAGCTCACTGCGAGCTGCCCAAGCAACACAACTAGCTCGCAGAGAGTTCGCTGCGAGATAGCTCTTCTATTTAGCTATCTCGCTGCGATATAGAATCAGCTCTCTGCAAGCTCTTGGCTGCAAGATGGCAGCGAGCTAGCAGCGATATAATTTCTATATTACTGCTAACTCGATCCCAGTAAAAATGATAGTGTTTAGTACAATTATTACAGTCTTATTATATTTCTAAAGATTTAAAAATTAAAAAAAAAATTGTTTTAGTTTTAATGAATTTACCAGTAATCTATTTCCACTTAGTTAATTTATTTAAATTAATTTTTATTTGTATTCTATTTATTTTTATTCATATCTTCATCTTTACTTATATTTTAATTTTTATTTATTTTTATCTTTATTTTTATTTTCATCTTTATTTATATTTATATTTTTATTTATTTTTATTCTTGTTTTCATCTTTATTTATGTCTAAATTTTTATAAAACAGAAAAGACTATTCCCCATTAACACTTCTTTAATACTACTAATATAATATTTGTTTTGCTTATATAGTACCGTTTTGTTCCTTGGTCAGTACACTGGTACTTAAAAACTAAATGTAATTTTACAATTTTAAATTTATTAATAGTGGATAATATTATATCTATTAGTATTTAATAGTGTTAGTTTTAATTAATTAATAATTAATTTTTTAGTTTTTATTTTGTTTTTGTTACTTTTTTAGAATATCTACATTTATATGTGGATATAGAAATTCTACATTGCATCATCATTGAGATGATATAGAAAGTCTATATAGTTTAGAGATATAATTTCTATATCGCAGAGACATTGCTGTGATATTCATGCTGCTTGGGTCGTTGTAATGATGTGACAGCTAACAACGTTACTTTCTGTAACATTAATGTAAACTTTAGTAAACCATATTCAAATAATATCTTAATTCATCAAATTATTATAATACTTTCATTTTTCAACTAATATCTTGTTAATATTTAATGTTTTTTTCTTCAGAATATAGAATATTAAGTCGATTATTAGTTAAGCTAAATCATTTGAATTCACTCGAGAATATTTGAATTAAATATTAATTTAAAAAAAAAATGAAATTAAAAATTAAAAAAAAAATATTTTAATGTTTTTTGTTTTATCTCGATACTAATTTTTAAGTGCAATGTTTTATCGCAAAAAAAATAATAAAAGCAGCTGTTAATTGACTTTTACTTACATTTGCACAATCAAGCTGAGTGTTTTGTGATTTGATTCTCATTTTTTCTCTGTCAATTAATAGTGGCATTTTATTTCTCGTTGATCCAATTTCAAATACATCGAGTAGAATGAAGTTCTCGTTTAAAACAAACTTTGGGTCTTTACGCCTCGCTACCGGCTTTTATCAATAAGATATGTCGTGCTTTATCAATAATTTTATTAAGCTTTCGCGTTGCCTCTATCAATTCTCAGACGCGGAATAAAATAATCTGCAGCTACACCCAAGGGCAAAACGAGTGACTCATCAAATAAGACAATATTTGCACTCTGTAAAATGGATCAACATGGCCTCCAGAGAAGAGAGGAACGTAGCGCCACCTTACCTTAGTCGTGTTTGGACAAGAGGTGACTGCAACCAATTAAACCGATTCACACCAAATCCTAATATGAAAAATTCGTCCCACAAACACCCAGTCGACAACACCAATTACAATTTTTAACGAGCACAATAAAAACCCTTTCTTTAACAGCCACTGAAAGACCAACCTACTAATGTCTTCCATTCCAAAAACCTCTAAATCTAATTACACAAGGAAAAATCCAACAACTATTAAAAAAAAATAGAAAGAAAAGAAAGAAAAATTTTCCCAAACATTTTTTTAACTCAATTTTTTTCTATCAAACGACAAGTCTTAAAAAAATCAAAAAAGATTTCAGAAAAAGATGAGTTAAATTGAAATTTCCCAAGGAGAAAAAAATTGAAGAATATATTTAAAAGTTAATTATCCTTTTTTGTTTATATAATCTTAAACAAAAAAATAAGGCTTATTTTCAAAGAACAAATTACTCAAGTCTATTTATTCTTTAAGCGTTGAATAATAAATATATTTCTTTTTAAATTGTCTTATTACGAATCCTAATCAAATATTAAAGCACAATTTACTAATCTGTCAAAATGAACTATTTATTTCCACTCTAAACTCAATAGGAAAAGAAAACATTACAACACAATAAGGAAATGATCATACAAAATATAAAATAACAAATAAAACATTTTCTAATTGATTCATTCTCAAATGCATTTATTTTCAACTTCCTCAAATAAAAAACCTGATCCCATTTAATCAAAAACCAATATAAACAATCTCTTGCAATTAACCTTAGAAAAAAATCAAAATAACTCATAATAACAACAATTTCTGAATTTTCAATTTTTAAATCTATCTTATTACCATACCCAAAATAAAAACTCCCAAAAACCCACAAACAAAACCCTAATACCACATTTATTTTCCCAACTTACCACATTTACACCAATAAAACACTTCAGAACAAGAGAAAGCATTATCCAAACTCTATTCCCACGAAAAAAGAAACAAAAAACCACACCTAATTATCAGTTAAACCTCCCCCAACACCCAATAAAAAAAACTCAGCCCATTAAACCCTCCCACACCCAATCTCAATCCCAACATCCGGAAGAAGAAGTAGCAGCAGAAAAAAACTCCCAATTCAAAAGAAAGGAAAAGAAAAAAAAGATTCAAGTCTCACTTTCACCTTTCTCCATGACTCCCTTACGAACCATTGTGGGTGAGTAATTTTCCCTTCGCAATTGGTAATTGCTGTCAGGGATCAATAGCCCTAGCCTTGACGCGTCTTGCAAAAGATGAGCCAAAAAGAAGCATCAGACTGACTGATGGCTGCATAGGGAACTGTGGCCAAACGAGCACCACTGAAGAGCAAACACCATGGACGGACTTTTGATAAGACACGTCCAATCGTCCAAAAGACGCTATGCCAAGACTGTCAATGAGAAAAGATGGCGGAATTTGGTGAGAAAACAAAAAAGGAAAGAAATAAAAAATTTCCACTTTTCTCATACGATTTGCAGGCAACTTGTGACGTCACACATTTCCATTTTCTTTTTAAAGAGTTGAATGGAATGCGTGGAAATTAATATTTATTTTCTTTACGTAATTGGGTTAACTAACTCTTAACCTTAAACAATTATGCATAAACCTCTCGAGACTTATTTTTACATATTAATACGGTAAGTTAAAGAAAGAATATAAATAAATAAAATATTAGTGCTAATTAGTTTTAGTTGGAGTATTGTTTTGAAAAATTCTCATTTAAACCTTCGAGGCATTTGTTTTCATATCCCAATTAAGCTTCATAAACAAGTTAACAGTGTACAATTATAACCAATTAAATTCGGAAGAAAAACTAACACAAAGAGAATGCAAGGTGTAATAAATCTTAGGATTTATTTAAATTTCTATTTTTTACTCTAAATAAAACTTTAAATAAAATTTTGAATAAAATTAAAAACAAAACTCAATTTAAATCAGGTTTAACACGTGTGAACGAGTCAAATTCGGCTACACATGTTCGAAATTATCCAACACTGTTATTGTTTTTAAATTTCACCACCTTGTCACTCATTTTAAGCACACATTGGCAACGCAACATCGCCATGTTGAAACTTAGTACGAAAAAAAAGATAATAACAAAAAGTTGAGACACGATTGGATGGGAACGAAAATGTTTCAGAAAAAAAAAACAAAACTTAATTGACTTAACCTCTCTGTAACAAAGTTACCAACTATGAATGGGATGTGACATTGTTCGTCAATGAATTCCGCCATTCTGCACACAAGACGAGTTCATCAAGTGCTAAAAATAAACGATCCACTTGGAATTTGGATTCCACACAACTCAAGTGCCTTTCACAGCCAAAGGTCATCAGACTACACTTTTTTTTTCATTTTTTTCCCTTCTCTCTACTGAAATTCCTCACACATGATCTCACTAATGCCAAGGACAGACGACCTCAAAACACCCAAAGAGTTAAACAAGAAAAAATATCCATTTCTATTTAAAATATTTAAAATATTCAAAAATATTCATAGAAAACAAATAAAAAAATATTGTAACTTTTTTAATATTCAATATTAGAATAAAATAAAATTTCAATTCCCTAAATCCTACTGTAGCATTAATAATAAAAAACTTTTATATCTACATCTATATATCCAAAAGTCATTCCGTCATGAAAAAAGTAGTGACAAGGAAATGAGAAGAACAAATCCTCCAATTTTGAGCAGTGTCCCTCTCAGCTCTTGACAATTCTGCACGTGAGCTTGTACTGGTCACTCCCAAGTTGACGGACACCTGCGGTATTAAAGTGTGAGCTACAGGAGACTTGCAAGGTGAAACCTCACAATCTCTCCAAAGATATTGGCACATCACACACACATCCATCATTTTGGTGCAGGAAAAGAAAATTACAAAACTTATCCACATGGGGAATAAAAAGAAAAAAATATATAAAAATAGAATAAAAACAAAACAAAAAAACAATACTACACAACCATGTCTTCTTCTTCTTCTCTAACTTACCTAAAAATTCTATTCCAATATTTTCCAGCATACAAATGAGACATTAAAAAAAATCTAGACAAATATTTGACATTTCAAATACATCATGACACATGTTTACCCAACCAAAGAATTGCTAAGAGTAATAAAAAATTCATTCAGGACATTTTAACCTTAAAAATGATAAAAATTGTTGAAAAAAAAAAACTGGTTTCAAATTTATAAAATTATTATTCAATACCTGTTATAGTGTAACACAAATTAAAACATCAGACAAATTAATTTGCAAATATGCTAATGTATTTGTCTGGTTTTAACTAAATTCGTGACTAGCAACTCATCAACTCCTACAATGACTCACAAGTTGAACTTTCACGTGTTTTTTCCATTATATCATTTTTAAACAAACTTTTCGATAAAAACTCATCATATCTTTACACTAATCTAACAAAATACACAATAAAATGATTAAATCAAAACCGAATATAATTACAACCACTTTTGGTTGAATTTGCTGCAAAAATTACTTAAACTATTTCATTCACAAGCTCGAAATATCTTATTTATAAACAACATCATCACATTTTTAATTAATCATTGAGTTTAAAGCAAAAAACAAAACACTCTTTAAACAATAATGGCTCCCAAGAGTATTTTTATAGAAAATCGCAGTCTTCATCCATGTCTAGTATATCAACCACGAGCTTAGACAAACAAGTAACAACGTATATGAAACCAATATTTCCTGCAATTAACTATCCCTTCCCCCTTATACAGACTTAAAATTTTAATGTCGACCTTGTACTCGAGTTAAGTGTAATTGGACCGACCTCGTCCCTTAAACAAGACAAGAAAAGCAAGAAGGAAGTTGTCCAGCAGAAATTTGATTCGATTAAGCGCACAACAAATCTTGGCGTGGGTATATTCATTGAATTCATGTATTGAAGAATGTCAAGAGTGTGTTGCAAGTTTCAAGGTGCTTGAGAGTACGGGAAGGGAAATTGAAGAGCGAACAAGGGGGCAAAAGTGTTGATAATTGCATTCTGAAGCAATTTGCTGGAATTCCGTTCGACACAAGGGAAATTTAGGGCCGCCAACCTAATTATTCAGAAAAATCACCCGTTTTCTTTCACGTTGCACTTGGGTCCTTTTTCTAATGGGTCGACGAAAAGTTGGTCTTGTTCTATCGTCGCCCTCCCTTTCAATTCATTTGTGACCAATTTGGCAAGAAAAAGGAAGAGGGACTCAACAACTTATTTCATTCTTCTAATCACAACTAAGGTGGTAAAAATGAGATAAAAAATTTAATTGGAGGGGAAAAAGTTTTATAAAAGTGCCATTAACTGTTTAAAAAATAAAAATTTTCCACCTTTCTCTATTCGTAAAGTATCTTCGTCTTAAAAAATATCTTAAATCTGATCAATCTAGACCAAATCAATTCGTTTAATCCTTCCTGCTGTCCCAATTGTCATCAACTTATCAAACTAAAGCTTACTATTAATTCTCAGATCCGAAAAAAGTCAATCAATAATGAAACAGCAAAAAATGGTGAAATAATTCGATTCGAAATAAAAATGGCCTCTTCTAACAACTTAAAGAGGTTGCATAAAGATGAGATAATCTGCACTTAACACGTCGTCGTTGATATATGTTTACATGTATGAATAAAATACCATATAAGTGCTTTACGTTCAAACTAGGACCTCCCAATTATATAATAAACAACAATTTAAGCTTGGAAAATTTCATAAAAATTCTAAACTTGTTTTTAAACTGTTCTTAAAGTGCGTAAATTGGTTTAAAATGGCTTCCTACTGTTTTATACCTTCAATTTTATACCTCATATCCAACCTTTGTATTCTAATAACCAAATCAGCCATTGCACAAACAAACTGCGTCATTTATTTTTTTATATTTAATTTCCTAATAAAATCAAATCAAATAAATTTTAAATGCAAATCTTTTTGCAAGAATAAATCTGATTGGTATTTTGATTAAAATTTGATTAAAATTTGATTAAAATTTGATTAAAATTTGATTAAAATTTGATTAAAAATGAAGCAAATTTCTAGTTATTTCGTTGTGCATGCAGCAAAAAGAGCAGACTGAAAGTAACATTCGACTGAAATTAGGGCTTCATTTTTATAAGACGACGACCTAAACCCTTTAAAAACCGGTTAGCAATATGAGGCCAGTAAACTACCATGACTTTCTAGCAAAGACCAACAATCATGTTGGCGTGCAGAGCGTGTCCACTCTCCCCCTCTCTTCTCCAGCCCATCTCATTGCGCCCAGCAAGCCAAAAAAAATTCAAACTGGTCAGCCAGTTAAAATTAATCCTGTTTTCGGCAAACAGGTTTGAGCAAGCTCTCGCTGGAAAACAAGGCAACACATTTCAATCTGCAGACTTAACTTTAAACAAATGACGTCACGCATAACGACGCCCTCGCACAATCCACCTTAATGGATCAAACAAAACCCACCTATAGTGAGAATACCCAACTTTTTACAGCGCTGGGAATGCAATCCTCCGACGACCCATCTTTCTTGTCTTTCCAATCCTCACGCTCAGCGGGGGTGGAAGAGAGAGAGAGGAGAAGAGAAGAAAGAGATGGTGAAGGACCCTCCACTGCCGACTGGAGACTCTTGTCTCCTCATCAGGGGCAGCTGGAGAAGCCATCACTCCTCATCTGCAGCCAACGGAGGTCGATATCCCCAAGATCTCACACCCATTTACGCCCTTTTCTCACCTGAGCCACCTGGCGAACCCCCCAAAGCACTGCCTAATTCCTTAGGGTTGTACATTTACAATCAGAAGCAACCCTACATCTTCCTTTTCTACAACTGTAAAAACACCTGCAGTGCAGCATTGCACTTAAGTCTCTCGTCCAAATCACGTGAAAAACGCTATAGAGAAATTTTATGGTCCCATTCTTACACTTGTAATATCATAATATCACACGTGCAATTTTTCTAGCGGATTCCAAATGATTGGGAATGATGATTTTAATTTTAATAAATTATTTAATGAGATTATTATTTTTCTATGGCATTTAATGTGCAAAAAATGGCGCAGATGTTCGAAAATGGAAATAAAAAAAATATATTTCACTTGCATTACACAGCTGACATTTAAAACTGTGTTAAATGTTGCTTTAGGCAGCATCATGATATAATAAAAAAAAGAAAAGTTCATGAGAAAAATGATGAGAATGTAATCAAATTCAACTTTAAGTATAGTGCCAGAAATGGCGCACAGACTGAAAAGAGGCATTGTCTAAACAACACAGTTATATAGTGTTATTTATCAACATTTTCAATGTTTATTTTTTTTTTCAGATTGTGTTTTTCAGTTAGATATTACCATATTCATTGGTAGCAAATGGAAATAGCAGTTGCGAATTTGTTTGCCCGCTGTTGAACGTCGTGACGCTCCATCATGTTGATGCGGCGACATATGGCAGTTATCAAAAATTGCCACGTGGATTCAACCGAAAAAGGGGTTGATGAGAATGGCAATCCACGTGTGCGTATGTACAGGTGCCAGGTATGTTGAAGAGTGTGCGTCTAGTGTCTGGCATGTGAATTAATGGACTAATGCTATAGAGAGTTGTTGCATCGCGATGGTCCTCTACCTCGTTCACGCGCAATTTACTCTCAGAGATGCCACATTTTGAGAAAGAGCACATAAATATTCGCACTCGCGTACTTTTCTTAGACATAGTTTGAGGATTTGCTGAGTTAAAAAAAAATAAAAAAAAATAAAAAGAATCTGCTTCTGCATTCAGTTCTCTCTGTCAAGTGAATTTGCAGTGAATCGAGCATCTGTTAAAAAGACTAGAGAGTCAGCCATTTTCTTTTTTTTCTCTTCAGGGAACATTAAGAAGATGATAAAAAAAAGCCGACATGCACATTATGCATTCTTAATGATAAAAATGTGAGTGATAGGTTGAGTAGAATTGCGCATTAGATGTAAAAGTGTAGGAATAAATTTCTCTTGTGTTTTCCGTTTTAAAGATGGAGTAAACATAAAGAAAATGCGCCTAATGTGTGTAATAAAATGAGTAAGTTATAGAGAATTTTTCTCTCTTCCTGTTCACGATTGAGAAGGAGGTCAGTAAGAAAAATAGGTTTTAAGAAAAGAATCGTTGGTGCGGAAATGGTAATTACGCAGGCGCATTTCGGCGGAAAGTTGTAAAGAAAAATGCAAATTCCCAAACATGTTCTACGTGCTAACTAAAACAATAGAAAATTGATCTACTAAATCGTGGCATCCGCAACATTACCCAACATCAACAACAACACGAGGTCAGCTACATTTTTCAACAATACGTCAGTCATTAAAATTCATACAAACAATAAAACTTGATCAACAACAACCCATTCCAAGTGGCAACAATTCCAAAATGAATCAACCCACAATACACGTGTCACTATTCCAATCTCAGCCTTCAATACCCCCTCAAATAGAATTATTTCCACTCACGGAAAAGAGAAAAAAAAACTCAGCCCATTTTATGACGTCACAATAAAAGACGAAAATAAGAGACACGAGGACAATGTCAACAGCTTCGACGAAAAGATGAAGAAGAAGATGAAGATGAGAATGAGAAGGACGATCGGTCGTCAAGCAGGAAGGACCCCAACTCCGGAATCGCAGACAGGGTCCTTTCATCGCCATCTCACCCGCTTCGAAATCAAATCAGTTCTCAAACGCGATCCCACGCCTCCGCAATCCTCATCTCTTTTACTCCCATCTCACCACCCCCCACCCACCCCCCACCTCCCATTCTCTTTTATCCTTCAGTTTCTTCTTTTCCGGTTTGCAGAGGAGTTGCGTATAAAAAGAAACCATTCGCAACTCTCTCTTTCTCCTTTTCTATCAAACACATCCCCCATTACACAATTACCAACAAAACGCCATTATCCAGAGTCAAATAAAACAAAATGCGGTCAAAGTTGTCCGCATGCATCATTAGAGGGCGTTATTTGCGTGTGAAACAAAACAAAACAAAACTAAAACTTATACTTTTCCATTATTATTATTCCACAAATAAAAATCAATGCTTGCAGATGTCCGCATTGTTGGCATACATTTGTGCACCAATCGGAAGCGTGCCAATCAAAATGACGTCATACTACGACATTCTGACTATACAATCAACATTGTCGCCTCGCTTCAGCTCTTGTTACCAGCGTTGCTTAGCAACCAGACGGCAAAAGGGGGTACCTGACAATCAATAACTCAAGTGGCAAGAATCCCAGTGGCAAAAATCAGAGCTTCACAAACGAACACCACACTTCCCCTCTCTCTCCTTTTCCTTCAACCCTTTTACCTACACTCGACCCTCAGCTCCCTCTATCGGCATCTCCAATCATGCTTGACCAAGCAGAAAATGCCCATTTCCAACACCGAAATTTGCAACTAAAATCATGACAGTGACACACTTCATCTCTTTTAATTACACCTTTTGCCTTTTATATATATTATCCACTATTTTCGTTTCATTTTATATACATATATATATATATTTGTCAATGGAACAATGCACCTGCGTGCAGTTTTGCATTGTGTGCATTTTATTTCCTGTGTTGCCAAATGCACGATTTTTTTTTCCAATTTCTTTTTTTATCCACGCTTTTCTATTTGCACTAAAAAGTCTGTTACTTAATGATTTCCAATAGCAGGAGGAGCTTAGACTTCATCTTCCTCTTCTCTTTACCGCCTGTGACGCCTACAACAATTTGAGGTGCAACTACAGCAATCATCTTAGCAATCACTGTTGCCTAAAATTGACATCATCATCCAACAATGACCTAATTAGGCATTACATACCTACACAATAATCAACCCACTTCCTTCCTTTCTTTCTCTTTCTTTTCTTTCACTAAATGCAAACCCGAAAAAAATTACAAACTATACAATGCATAAATCGCAATAGAGCTTATTGTTGGATAATTACACAGCCCCTCGATACCCAATTAAGCACTTAGCAAACATCCCTCGCAGCAATTTGTGCAACAATACATCTCTCACTCCCTAAAACCGATTAATCTTCCATTTCAACACATTCAACAATTCTTTGTTAATAATAATAATAATAATAATAATAATAATAATTAGTGAGAATTAAAATTAAAAAGAATAAAAACAAAGGTCATTCATGCAACAATGTTGTCATTAACAACGCTTACACAACCTTGTGCTACAAAATCATATTAAACCTCGGTGAATGCAATAAACAATGCACTCTTAAAAAAAAGTACTGTATAAATATATACGGTAAACAGAATAAGAGAAGTGTAAAGTAATAATAAACGATAGCGAAAGGCGACACCTACCTGTAGTCGGTGATAAGAGAAGGTTAAACCACAAATGGTCGAGAGCGCTGTTCACTCTCCGGTTGCCAATAACAAACTGAGGAGCTGTGTATGGGACATCGAGACAGGAAAACCAAACTACGTCATCATGACCTCATCCAAATACCCACGAATGAGTTATCACAATTAAGGACTACTTTTTATAGTCTCATGAGAAAAAAAATCAACATTTAACATTTTCTAACTACACAAACATGTGTCACAGTTGCAGAGGATGTTCTAAGAAATGTTTTTCCATTAGCTTTCTGCTTCCTTCGACCCAAAACATAGAAAATATAAAAATTACATGTAAAAAAATCGAATATAAAATTATTGTAATCATAATCGACCTTAATTCACTAAATTACATCATTTTTTAACATTGAAAAAAAATTAACCTCAATTAATTTTTGATATATAGTCCATCATAAATCTACACCTGAGGGCGCTTCTTTGACTTGTATTTCACTTCCTTGACATTGTTTTTGTTTATTTTTTTAAAAATAAAATTATGTATTATATATTTTTTTAAAAAAAAATAGGTAAAGAATTTTTTTTCAGGAAATTATTAAATCAAACGGATTTTTTTTCGTCTTTTTTATTCCATTTTCAAATGATCAACTTACAAAGCATGCTCATGCACCTTGTGTAAGACAAGCCCAGTTGAAAGAATCGAGTCTCACCACTTGGCTATCAGCCAGGCTGAATATCACCGCAAGAAGATGGTGGTACTGGATGGGGGATGGACTTATAGATGATGCCAAAGGATTGAGGAGAGAAAAGAAAAAGAGACACCAACAGATAACGGCTTGTTTTCAAACCGTTCTTTTTCCCATTTCAAACTCTTTTATACAAATATAAGTGGTGCAATGGCTGCCATGTTGACTCAAATCATTTTTTTCCCCATTTCTTATTATGTGCATAAAAGTCGAAATGTCAATGGACTCAATGTTTGCATTAGAGCGAGTGAAAACAGGATTTTATGATATTATTTTTCGAAAAAAAAAAATTAAATGTTAAAATTTAGAAACGATACTGAATAAAACTGTGCTCACTTGAGCCAATGTTGACCACACCCTCGAACCTCGCAAATAAACACACATCACTAAAAGACCCCCTTAGCTTAGCAGAGAGAAAAAAGTTGAGTGTAGAGAGGCATTTCTCTTAACACTATGGAACAAATCTATTGAAAACCCTGTGAACCCCGAGTAATAAAAACAGAAACGCATTTGCCTATCACCACACCCAATCTGCGCCAAAGTAGAAAAAAGACCTCACCATATGAAGCACCCTCTTTTTCCACATGATTTAACACTCTTAGCCCATAAAATAAGTCTGGATTTTGTTCTAGCAGCAGACGGCCACCAACATGTGTGGGAGGGAGGGCAAAGCTGGTAATTGAAGCGTCGTTGGAACCGACGGTGGAGAAGCCAACCAGTCTTGATTGGAGAGAGGGGAGGGAAGGGGGCGTCCAAATTGAATCCCCCCGTCCCCGTCCCCCTATTGGCAATTCGACAGGAGTTTTCGAGCTGTGGGACTCGCTCTACTTATTTATTCTCCACCTTTAGCCATCCCTACTACCAACTGACCTTTGTTTCCAAGGTAACCAAGCGGAAGACGACGTCATTGCCACCACACTATCACGAATTAGAGAACGTTCCAGCGTCACCTAGTACCGGAAGCTGACCCTGACTATGGACGCATCGATGGTAGAAAGTGTGTGCGAATCCAATTTCTTTGGATTTTCTTTATAAAGTGAATAAAAAAAGAAAAAAAAGGGGAAAAAAAGCAGAGCGGGTTACTCGAAGCGTGTGTTCAAGATGAACGAGTAGAGAAAGAGAAAGTGAGTCAAATTTGTAAGCAAAAATAAAGATGGGAAAATGCAGTGAGTTTAAAAGAAATCTTTTGCTGTCACTGCGATAGCGATTAGAGAGAGGAAATATTAAAAAAATAATAGCCATCATTTTTTATTTTCTCGATGTAAATAGGCCACTTTTTTTAATCAATTCCCTGTTGTAAATAAAGTGTAAAAGAATAAAAAAAAATTTCCATCCATTCAGCTGACGTCTGTTGCTACATTTCTAGGCAATTGCAGATGTTAAACTGATCATTACTTTAACACTGCAGCTTCGAAAGAGAGGATGAAATGATTAACTTGGCTTTATATTGAAAATTATCATTTCAAACTGCTTTTTATTAACTATTTCATTGCTTTGCTAATTATCTAATGCAAAACGGGATATTTTTGCATCTATTTTATATTACAATTATTTGATTTTTATTCAAATTAATGCATCGGGTGAGAAAATAAATAAATAAAAGAAAAGATTAAAAAATGGAGTCGATGGTCGGGTTTACAGAGGATAAAGGTGCAAAGGTTAGATAAAGAAAAAATAAGTAGAACACATAATTTTCATACGTGGGTGGAAGTAAATGAGTTGAATGCAATTACAATGTCAGATTATGCGAGGTCAAACAGCAGTAAAGCTTAAAAAATTATATCACGATTTTCATTAAGAAGAAAAAAAGCAGCATTAACTTATCTCGTTTTATATACTTGCAAGATATCCGAGTTTTTTCTTTTTAATAATAAATCTTTTAAGTCTAATAACTTGTTTTATTAAATGCACTTAAGTGACGTCAGTTTAAGAATGCTCAGTACAGCTCGAATTATTTTCCCCGTCATCAATCAAGTACAATCTGTGTGGCATCGTGTTCTAGAAACATTCATTGACCTTTCCTCCATCATGCCGCCATTTCCCTCGCCTTGAGAATGAAAAAGGTTACTACACCCAAAAGCCTTATCAAAATTAAAAATCTCTACGTACAGAAAATCAAGGAGACGACTTGAAAAAAAAATTATTTAAATAAAAAAAGAAAAACAGTTGATTAAATTTAATTCCATTCTTACACCTCGAACAGAATCAGATGTAATGATAAGACAACACGAGATAAAATGACCCGCGTTTGATGCCCCACAAAGACGAAAAAAGAGTTAATTTACGCTTTTCTACGACACGAACAAAAACAACAACACCGGCTTTGAGGATAAACTCATAAATAACACCTTTAATTCCATAAACTCCCACATGGGGCGCGCGTAATTCAACATGGTGCCAGCACCGCCAAAAATCCTTCAATTAACTACCTTCCATTGGCCGCTCTAATCCTAGAGCTTGATTGAAACGCTCTACTCCGTATTGACCAGGCGCGAGGAATCGCGGGAACAAATGGAAGGTGGGAGAGATGAGACGCGAGTTGACCCTTCAGTGACCCTAGTCAGTCAAAGGCAGGGAGGGGCAACTGATCAGCTGTGAGTTGCACTAGGAAGAAGGGGGTGAGTTACTCAAGTCCGCGAGAGGAAGAGACGCTGGCAGAATCATTAATTCTCTTGTCAGTCTCTTGTGCAACTCTTCACAATGAACTAACTCCCTCCTTCTGGTGGCTCGAGACAAAAGCAGCCCACCGAACACAACAATTGCAACACTTTTGCCCATATAAACCAAACTAAACGCCATTTTTCAAACAGAACCCGATAAAAAAAACTATTTCACTTTATTATAAATTTCTATAAACTCATCCGTCATCCTTACGTCACTTCTCACTTCATTTTCAGCTGCTTCAAAAGTGAACGTCGTCAAAAAATGTGCACGCGTCTCGTCATATTTTCCAACAAACCGTCTTCTCATCACGTCCTCAAGAAGTCCACTTCCCATCCATTCAACGTCCCTCATTTTCAATCTTCATTTTTTCTTCCACTCACTTTCCTTTTTTCACTCTCGACAATCTCGTCCAGCAACTGACCACTGGTCTCCCAATCCCAGCTCCGAATCAAAAGACCCTGGCCAAAACCCTTTGAACCCTTTGATACACAACCCCTCTTCCTCTGACCAGCAGCCTTTCAGACCAAAACGCGTCTTGAGTGAGAGAGAGAGAGATGCGCCCTTATACAAAAGAAACGAGCACCGTTCATTGGCCTCTAAGGTGTTGCAAGTGCATTCAGGTGCAAATACGCGTCCATACAAGCGTTTAGTGCACCATCTCTCCCAATATATAACCGCCCGACCAATAATGACAAACCCCCTCTCTCGCTTGAGGGATAGAATTCACCGATTCAACAATACCCAAAGCTGTGATTTATTGAAGCCCTCGTGACATTTTGCCATTGCGTCGCACATATTTACATGTCTCCTTATCTGCATATAGCTTAAGGACACTACAATTATTTACATCTCGATCGAAACACACCTCCACTATACACCACATATATTTATACTGTATAATATGTGTATATTTCTCGCCATAAACCCAAAATCGCACAGGGAACTGCTTTTCGCGGTAAAGAGACACAATGCGAAAAGCCAATATCAATTGAGTAATGCGTCTCACAAATTGGCAACACCTATTGTTGCAAAGGGAGGAAAATTGGCAACAACTAGTAATCATTCGTCCCTGCAGAGAGGTGAAGGAGGGAGGCATATAAAAAAAGAGAAGAAAAAACAATTCACATTACAACAAAGGTGAACAAGAATCCCTATTATTGCATCGTAATCAAGTTACACTAACAATCAACAATCCACATTTAAAGTGCCAATAGCCTCAAGTTGCTGTTCACCGATTAGCAAATACAAACACTGCTAATGCTATCACTAAAATGCACTAATACCCACAAAACCAACTGTATATGACATCACTCTCAAAGCCTATGACATCATTTTTCCAATATCAGCAACACTCGCATCCTGTTTTTCCCTAATTTCGCGGGGAATAATAATAATGGTGAACAAAATGAGTCGTAAACGGCTAAATTCATATTCAAAAATGACATAAATCGGAAAAGATCTTGTATGTAGTAACAATGAGCTGTTGACTTTACTCTAATCAATCAAAAAGACTCACGACTAACAGACGCCTGGCACCTGCTCCATCAAAAGTCACGGCAGGTGTGTTGCACAGTGTGTGGGCGTGCGATCAATTACAACAGTGAACAACACCAAAATTCATCTCCAGACTTAAATAAAAAAAATAATAAAAAATGAACACCTTTTTTTAGTTCTATATATAGTCGAAAGGGAGAGAACTTTTTACTATGTAATGTCTATCATAAAGAAAAGTGGAAAGAAGACAGGAATAGAGCAAAAATCCACACACTTGGTTCTGAATTATAACTCCCATGTTGCTACAATAAAAATACGCAGCAAGATTGTTATACAACTTGGACATAGAATGGAAAGGAAAAGAAAAAAATTATCTCATGTCCTTTATATTTTAAGTTTAAGTTTCATTTCAACTTCTTTCTAGTTTCAGTTTCGTAATAAATTCAAATAAATAATTGATTATTTAATTCGAAAAAATTCACACTGATAACCTTGTAAATATAAGATAAAAATCCCCCTTTCATATATTTTTTCTCCTCGGTTAATGATTAAACTTATTAGCCATTTTGAAACTTACATTTTAGTTGGACGAAATCAGGAAGAGGAAGTTTCTATATCGAAAGGAAGTCTGGTCAGTTCATCAAATACTTCTTTTTCCATATCACAACTCCAGACGACATTTGTTTCGTTTTTAATTCTTCTAATAAAATCAAAAACTCCCACATTCGTTTAAAAAAGATCTAAACCATAATAAATATTAATATTTAATTCCTCTTTATTAATCGTACGTAAAATAAGCCAACTAATAACTAAGTCAATTTTTTGCTAAAGTAGGTCAAGTGAATTCCAACTACCATTCCTGGAAGATAAATAAATCCCACTTTCTAATAAAACTCGAGAGGGGAGTGAGAGAGAGAGACAGAGGAAGAGGAAGACAAGCAACGCATGGGCAAAATGACGAAACGCGTGAATGTGGGTGGAGTTTTTAACTCATCCTGTTTAACTTGTAAAATAATTTCACCTCCCTCTTAAATGTTTTAAATGCCAATGTTAAATTGTTAATTCGATAAGTGGCAAAATGTGCTTGTCCTACTTAACAATTTTTTATTTTTCCTGTCGAATGACGTAATTTACGAATGCATCACTAATCTGAGTAAAGAATAAGAGGAAATGGTAGAAATGTTTCTCTTATTCATTTATACGGGGAGAAAAATGGGTTAAGAGGCGGTTTTTGGTGTAATAGTAAAGAGTTTTTTAAAAAAGGTCATGCAGACAAGTATAAATTTAAAGTTAAAAGTTTTACTTAATGACCAGACATGAGAAATGCAGGTCCACACTTTTCCGTACCCGAAGGGGGAATAATCGCAAAAGGAAAAGCCGAAGCAAAAAATACGAAACGGAACAAAGAAATAATTTCAAAACAACATTCCAAAAAAAGAGGTTAAGATAAGAACATATTAATGCAACTTTTTTCAAACAACATAATCCATTTTATAATAATATAATAATACTATAATAATATTACAAAACAAACCAATCTGAATAATATTATCTAAAAAAAATCGAAACTTAGCAAAAAAATATCGAAAAAGCAAGCAAAAATCAACTAGAGACAAACAAACCCCTACAACCCACCTGCAACCCCCCAAAAACATCTAAAGGTCCCATCAACAGATCACTAAACGCCCCCTCCCAAAATCCAGTAAGCGGCGCCACAAAACCTGGCCTCGAACACACACTGCATTCGCGACCCCACCCAACCAGAGGACACTCGCTTGTTCGCAGTCGATTCGACTAACCCCCTTCGAATCCTCACTAATCACAACCACCTTCAATTCTCGCATTACTTCAACCCAACCCCAGTGAGCACTCGGCCAAACGCCCCGCACTCGTGCAACCACGAGCTCGAAATCCCGGCAACAGCCATCAGAGTCGATACTTGAACAGCATGGGCGCGTTCCAATCCGCGACCCACATCTGCAGCACCGTCTAAAGCGTACTCGCCGTCGACTAAGGTGAAACCCCGTTCACTTACCTGTTCCCTACACCATCCAAGCGACTGGAGTGTTTTTAATGGCGGCTAGGCATAGTTGAGCGAGCCAAGGAGACGAACGCGTGCTCCGCCATGTTCGAGCGACAACAGCCAGCTGCGTACAGCCAGCGTCTGAGTCGTCCTACTCAATCGACTCGTTGCGGATCGGGTTTGGCGAGTTGTGCGCATCTACGTAGCAGTACTACATGGGGCTTGAGAAGACGAGGTCCGCGACTGGCGGTTTGTCTTTGGGCGTGATTTTGGGGCTCGAGATCAGACGTTGCATGTTGGGATCGAGACTCGACTCACTGATATTGATCTCGTGTGTCAGTCTGTCGCCAGCCGAGATCAATTTGCTCTGATAATAACAAAAGATAAATATTGTTACGTGTGCAACTCACTCGTTTTGTTTCCAATTTGTTTGTCAACTCGTTTAGTTGGTTCAACTTTAAAAAATGGATCAAGTAAAAAAAATATATAAAATAAAAAAGAGGGAAAGAAAAAGTGATTTGAAGTTGCAGTTTGTAATGAGTTGATTCTAGTTATGGAAAAAGTTGTGTAGGATTATTGTTAACAACCTCTTTGGACAGAAACTTATGTAGGATCTTGATTGTGGCAATCGCTAGTATTAAGCAGACTTTAGATTGCCTTAGTTGGGGACTGATTAGATGAGTAAGGGAGTTTTAGGTATCACATGGACCATTTTCTGATTGAACAAAGAGCAAATAAATTGTGCAAAAGATAAATAAATAGCACATTTGTATTGCAATTAATGTTGTGTTATTTAGTGATGTTTTCAAATGAAAAATTTAAATTAAATATATTTGAAATTTGTTTAAATTTGATACTGCATTAGGATATGGAGAGAAAATTTATTCCACATTTTTCTTATTCTTTTCAACATTTGATATGATGGCAACTAATAGGATGGAATGTCATCTCTTCAAATAGAAATCTGATTACACATTTTTTTTCTTCTCAATATACTTTAGGTAACCTTTTATATGCTTTATATATATAAAAATACACATTTTTCAAATATTTACACCCTAATTTTAGCTTTATTCAACCGACGTAAATTTAAAGAGAATATTTTAATGCTTATAAATTTGATGTAATTTATTATTTCTTTTCGAATAATTTATTATTTCTAGATAAAATGTGGTCATTAGATCAAACTCTACCTCTGATTATGGGTACACATAAGCAGTTTGTGACATTTCCCTTGAATTAATTAGGTTCGTGTCACATGATCTGACAGATGGCACCCCGTATCTTTTATCAACTTGGATTAGAATGACCCCATTTAAGCCCCACCCATAGTAAGACATAATTACCATTCTTCTTATTGAATTGGTCCCAAACTCCCCACACCAAAATTCCATTAAGTTTGATACACACCAGGGCACGAGCATGACGTAATACTCCAACTAAAATGCACATTTCTCCCCCCTTGACTGCCCTTAAAAAAACCTTCAATAAAAATAAAAACCCCTGAATTAAAATCTATTTAAAGAACTGACTTGAAATCATCTTTCACTTGACTTGCGTATGAATTTCAAATCTGACAACTATCATCATTTCAAGCCAAAAATTCCCTCAATTTGGTCAGTCCACCAGAACTCATTTGGCACGCCATCTTTATACACATTTTTTTCATACATTAATATTTCAAACTATTTTAAACCATCATCGTAAACATATTTACCCAAACATAAACACTTTTACGAAACTTTTCGTATCAACTTCAAACCCAAAAAGAGCAAAAAACATTTTTTTATTTACATTTATTAAAACTCTTTGTTTACTAATACTTGTTCCCCTTTAAAGAGCGAAAAAACTTTCATTCCTAACCTTACCCATACATCATTCCCCACCCATCAACACGCAACACAACTTTCGCGTCAACAAACTGGCGCTTGAAAATCAGTCTAATTCGAAATATTTATCAGAGCCGAAAGGGGTGAGGTCCACAACCAATCCTTGCCAGGTGGCATTCCAGTGTGAGAACAGTGAGTTCTCTCAACCTCCGCCCACCCACCTACCCACCTACGGCTTCGCTTTATGGCCTACGAGGATCTTGAGTATTTTTAGGACTTGAACGGTGACTCCCTCCTCCAATTTCTTACATACGTTGCTTTTTTTTTCTCTCTCGTTCTCATCTTTTTCAACGTTTTCAAATTTTCCGAGTGGGTGTTGGGAAATATTAAGAAAAATAAATAAATAAAAAAAAAAACAGAATAGATAAATAAATAAATTAGGCAAAGTTTTTCCAGATGTTTTAAATATTTTAGCATTAATTCAATTTATTATTCATCTCGAAAAAGTAAAATAAGAATTGTTGAAATCGTTTGGTGTAGAAAGGAAATTGAAACCAATTGAAATATGTTTTAATCAGTTTTATTTGCCAATTTTCTATCTCTCATTTTCGCACCCAAATTCGTTATACCAAGAGCATACCAAGGTGACCCTTTGCAAACAAGCGTTTCATAAAAGTAGTTTTACTTTTCAATTCACCTCACGCTCACGACCAATCTCAAAAAATAAGTCAATTCATCCTTTGCATCATCATCACATCAAAATTTGCTATTGCAAATGATAAACAACATAAAAAAATCGATATACTCAAATATTAGCTTTCGATTTTTTATTATTATTATTATTATTACTTTTTTTATTACTTTTTTAAATTTTTAATAAATAATTTTTTACCAACTCGAATGACCTCATCTTTTGAACATTAGCCAAAAAGAGAGCGGAAATGAACGAGTAAAATAAATAATTACTAAGATATTTGCAGTATGGTCAGAAAAACAAACTCATCTAAAAATTAGCAAAGCACGACATAATTAATTTACATTGTAGTTGAGGTCAACTCATTTAAAGAGACCATTAATACAATAATGGTGTATGGTGGATTGTTACTTGTCATGGGTCACAAAATAAACAAATAAAAATAAAAAGATAAAAATATTGGTGGATGTAAGCAAAGAGATGAAGAGTGGTGGGAATTGGGACAAATTGAGCTTCTGTTTTTTTCTCGACCTTTTCATCCTCGGTGTGCACCTTTTCTAAACCACCCACTCATTGGGTTGTCAAAGCCAACAACAAGTAGAGAGAACTAGTAAATTAAACACATTTTATTTACAACATCAATTATTATACCCTTTGAATTTTATTTGCTTTCTAAATATATTCTTTAATGTAAAATAAGTAAAAATAGGATTGGAAACTCGCTCAATTCCAACTTTGATACTGGAAATTGGCAAATTAAAATTTATGAGTTCAATACAGTACTTGTGTTCATGCACAGTGTAGCATGAAATGTGCATATGCAGCTATGTCGACAATATCAAGAGGACATACATTTGCGCAGCAAAGAAAACATCTACATTAATTTCCTATTTAATAAACCCCCTGGACGAAATAAAAATTATAATAAATAATAAAAAATATAAAAAAAAATCTCATCAATGTAAATTACTTTATAAACAACATTTGGCGCACTTTTTTTTATTTTTTCCATTTTTCTATTTTTTTTTTCTAGATTGAAATTCTTATTCATTCAAACAATATACAAGAAAATATATTTAAATCCAATTTTCAAAGCCAATTCAATTTCAACTACACAAATATTCAAATGAGGCTCTCAATCTGATTGAAGAAACTGTACAAACTTATATACCCAACCCGCCATTTTTATTCTTTCCCGCCATTTCAAGCGTCCGCCTTCATTATCATTTCTCTCCCACCCTTCCAGTTCCCAAGTGCATTAAGACCAACAAGTGGAAAGACAATTCCAACCTAATATGACAACTCGAGTCAAAATTGACAAAGACAACTAAAAGAAATATATAAGGAAAGAAAAAAATTCAAAACAAAAGAAAAAAGACAGTTTTGTGAAAGATAGAAAAAAAACATACCCACAATTGAATCCAATCGCAATGATCCATGTAGTGATCTCTTGTGACAAATTTCTATCAAATTATTTTACACCGAAACAAAATCCCTCGCCACCAAGGCACGAATCTTTTTCAACCTATTCTTTCCAAGTTAATCTTTTTCAAGCGATTCGTTTCTAAAGTGATTTTTATTTCTCGTTTAGGAAAAAAAATTGATTATTTTTTTTTTAAATACGTAAATTAAATTATTATTTTTAGAAAAAAAATTAACAGTTTTATAAAGAAAATCAAATGTTAGGAAGTTTTAAAACTTGCACATTTGTATCTAAATATGAATCTATTTTCAGATTGAAAAATTAAAGAAAAAAATATTATATTTAGGTTTCATTAGACCTAAATTAGAATCAAAACCGCATGGGAGATCATTAACAAGTCTCGTTTCACACTAAAAGTGACATTTTGCATGATTTAAGCTTACTTTTTTTTTAAATCTTCTAATTTTTTAAATAAATTTAAAAAAATTAAGATTTAACTTCAATTATAAACTGAATTCAATTAAAATTCATAAAAACTATCTATTTTTTATTTAAAAATCTATTTATTTTTACCTTTTTCTATTATTTCCACACCTTGATACAACATTCTATAATTTCAAGCTAAAGTTACAATACAAACAGTACCTGTTGACGTAAAAAAAACTTTATATCGGTTTTCGGTGATCTTGAATAGCCCAACGCAAGGTGATTTTCAACTTTACCACTCGTCCAATATCCTCACACAATCGCAAATTGATTTCTCCATAACTATTCCACTCCTCTCTATACACCACTTTTTTATACAATTTTCGCATCAAAAACAAAAAGATAACCTTAAAAAAAGAATGAAAAAGATACAATTTGAAAAAAACTCAATAAAATACACACAAAACATTGCGAACTTTGCACCATTTTCTTTCAATGTAAAACAAACAAAAACTCGCTTCCCCTGCGTCTATGTTTTAGCTGCCCTGCAATGCATTTGTGTTTTTGAGAAAAACGACGAGTGGGGGGGTTCGTGTAATTGGACAGATTGATCTAAAGAAGGCGCAACAAGTGAAGGGAGAAGGCAAAGTAAGCCGATATTCAATCGATAATGAAAAACCTCTATACTTAAATTTTTTTTGCGATGTAATTTATTGGATAAAACCAAAGGATGAGATGGAATAATGGCGGATCAATTTGATATAAATACATCTCATATTTCACATTCAATTTGATTGTTTTCCAATCATCCTTGATAGATTAAAGTAAAATAATATTTGATATTTGAGTGATAATTTATATTTTATTATTTGTTGAATTATTTTCCTACAAAAATTTTTTAATTAATAATTAATCTAATTATGCATTAATTTAAATATAGGTCAAATAGCTGACAATTGAAAAAAGTTACGCTATTAATTGTAGGCAAACTTTAAGAGATTGCTACATGGTAAAAAGAAACAGACTGTTGATAATGATGATGATCGTGTGGTCTGTTGCCATGGGTTACAGTCCCCCTTTTCCCCGAGAATAAGGAAGAGAGAGAGAGAGAGGAGCAACTGCAGCAGACAACAGCAGTTCATTTACATTCTAGTGACAGATGCTTTGTTTTGACTCCTATTCCTGCTCGTTTCCCACTGTCAAATGGGTTGGCCTCAACATCATGTTAAATGAACCCTCGCCATGTTGATGTGCACACTCCCCAACCCTTCTAATACCTCAACAAGAGAAAAATATAAATCCAATGAATATGAATTATGTAATTTACTAATTTTCTCATTTAAACGACAAATTTAATTTTGTTTTAATTTAAATTTAAAAAAAAATAAAAAAAAAATAATTAATTCGATTTTTTTATTCAATGAAATTTTATGTAAAAAAAGTTAAATTCTAATCTTGATTGTGACAAAGAAGGAAAATTTGAGTTGAGAGTGGTAAAAAGCAGAAACTGGCAGTAAGAGAATAGGGTGGAAGTGATGATTCTATGCCATCTGCTAAGAAACTGAACATCTCCATGGTAACGACTCGATTATTCCTCAAGTTGCACGTAAGCAATTCTTTCGACTCTAAAGTTAAAAAAAAATGGAGTAAGGGGAGAAGGGAGTAGGAGCTGGCAGAAATCGCATTTTCGCTCCCTCTAGCATCTGATACCATTCTTGAATTTTAAAGCCAATGGCAGTAGTCCAGTGTGGCCACTGCCTTGTTACTAGAAGAATTTGCAAGAGCAAACGCTTGTAGCATGAGAAAAAAATGCAAGTGACTAAAATAAAAATAGAAAAATAGAAAAACAAAATTAAATAAAATTTCATATTTCAAAATGTATTACTTAGTTATAAATAAAAATAAAAAAAAATAATAATAGAAATAGAAATTGAGCCATCAGCAAAATTAGTTTTGGCAAAGAGAAGCAGAAAAGTTAAAAATTCATTTTCAAAACATTTGATAATTTTTTACTTTCTATTTTTATTTTTCTTTAAAATATCTATTTTTTTTAATTCGAGTCTTTTCTAACACATGACGATACAAATTTGAAGCGATGTTGGTTCATTTGCTGCAAACATCCAAATTAAAAACTAATATGTTTGCACAAAATTCATTTCCCCACCGCCTCCTTCTCCACACTTCCTATTAGCAGAAATAATGACCTAATGGCACTGACAAAAATAATTAACAATCAAACGAGGTAATTACAGACAGACACAAGAACGGATGCAGCCTGTTGCCATGGCAACCAGCTGCCGCATTTTGTTTGTCAAGGAGGATGCTGCTAATTGATCCCCACCCCTTTACACACTCCCCTATAAACTCGCTCTTGTCACACTCAGACGAGTTGGCCCTTGATTAAAGTGGCCTTTCGTGTCCAGCACATTGGCAAAATGTTAAGAATCCATTTCGACTCCATTTTGTTAAAGTGCACAACGCTTTTCAGACCTAATTCTAGATTTGGTGAAAAACCCTTCGCTTGTTTCCTGACTTCTTTTGCCCTCACTTAGCAAATCCAACGACCCGTGGCAAGTTGCTGACGTCAGTCAATCGTCAACCGAGCCCATACACACACAAAAAACGAATAGGCACAACGGGGATAGCGAGCAACGTTGGTGGGTGGTTGGGTTAGTAAAGGGGTGGTGGGGGGAAGCCGGGTGGTTCAAGTCTCACGCCTCTTGTGTTCTCGCTTGGGTTTTACGAGGCAGGAGCTCTATTACTTCCATTTTGGAAGAAGAGTTTTACATTTGCCCCCGTCTCTCGACTCCCTCCACATCATCACATTCTTGGTGGAGGATCAAGACGCAGGCCTCGCTCTCTCTCTTGTCTCAAAACAGGACTGGGGGGCCCCTCCAATTCCTACAACGATGCCACCTGCCACTCTTCCCACCAAACAACACACGCCACTTATGAAACTTAAGCTTTAAACACAAGTTAAAATTGCTCTATATGGAACCACAAACAAACCCTCGACCAAAAGAGAAAAAAAACTTTCTAATAACTTTGGTAAACATTTATATAACATTTTTCAATTAATAAATTAAAAACAACAAAAAAAGTTTTCATTTTATTTTTTATTTATTTTTTTTCAAGTAAAAACACATTTTTATTTTATTTTCAGTTCAAATTTAAAAAGAGAGTATAAAAAAGTTCACTTCTTTCCTAACTAACTTAAGTGTGTGTGATACAACAGATGACGACAGAACCTAACTGCAGGTAGCAGCCATCAGCACGAGCAACAGATGGGGCCACCGAGACATCCCTTACCCTCCGTTCTAAAACGCCAGTTTATAGGGCGTGCGTCTGCGATCTCTCACACTTAGGACGGACACTTTACGGTCGCGGAGGGCACTCAACGCTTTCGCCTCCGCCCCCGCATCGCCTCATCAGGGGACCCCTCACCCAGACCAGCCTCGGGTCGATCATGCCATCAGCGCTCGCGACGCCCTCATCCTTTCGCCGTAACACGCCTGATTGGACACCTACCATCACCTGATCTAACCCCTTTGGCACCCGTAAAAAAAAGTTTACTGTCGTATTTCTGTTTGAAGGGAAATGCGCAGAAGGAAACCAGTTTTACAGAGTGATCTCAGCGAATTTGTTTGTCGTAAAGAAAATCATTCAAGTAGCAAGATCAAAATAAAAGTTTCAAATGTTTTGCTATCAATAAAACTTTCAAATAATTCTGTTTTAAATTCCAAAAAAATTAAATTCTATTTTTCAATCACAAAAGTGATAACAAATTGTTGAGATAAATTCAAACTTAAACTATATAAAAAAATGAAGTAAGTAAATAAATAAAAAAATAAAACATTTATCCTGTAAACAAGATAGTGAAGTGAAAAGAAACTCCCAATGGCAAATTGGAGAAACAAGGGAAATAAAAAAAAAAATACACACACAAAATCGTTTTCGACTGATTTGGACTTGAGTCTCAGACAGGAAGGAAGTGGAGAAAGGCAGAGACAGATACGAAGAACACTAGCAGCTGACACACATGCCACAAGCAATAATACCAACAGTCTCTTCAAATTCCAAACCAATTTTTTTCTATTATTATATTTATTTATTTACACCGAACCCAGTTTGATCCAAATTTTTGCCAACTTTAAATCACAAATTATGTTTCTATTTCCGTCTATTTCAGACATGTCAGTTGATGAAGCAAAACAACATTGAATAGGTGCTTTAGTTACACGTAAAACGCATTTCTCCAATTTCAAGCGGTGTATGGTGTAAATTATTTTCAAATGCAAATCCAGGCTTTTAAACACTAAGCTTTATTGGTACTCATTTGTCGTTAGTAAATTGAAGATATTCAAAATTCATTATGTTTATAGAGAAAATGTTGACACTCGTCTGCTGAGTTTTAAATATTTATTCGAAAAAGTGTTGATTTAATAAAAATTTTAAACACCCATTTCAATTTAAACTGATACCATCATTCATATTTTAATGATTTTTCATCCCACTTTGGTCTGCATTCATAAACAAACAATCAATCGTGAGAGAATTGAATTTTTTTCATTTCCAAACTCGATGCAAATTTGCAAACAGCTTCTTATGGATCGACTTTAAAGAAAAATCTCTTTGCTAGCCATATTGTAATATTCTAACACATCTCTTGATCCCTTCTAACTCCACTCTTTTGACCTTTCCACCAAACATCTCACCTTTTCCTGTTTGCAAGCGTTACTATGACGACAACGCGTGCAAGGACCGACCAGACATGGTGGCATTGACAACGCAATCAAACCGCCTCCACGCTGGCTGGCGAGCAAGCAGGAGGCAAGGCTATGGGCAGACAGGCAGTCTACAGGGGGCCTCCAACCACTGACCAATCAGGAAGAGGCCGAAGCCAGGTCGATAACAGTGGACTCACCAAGTGTGAAAAAAAAGGAAGAAAGGGAAAAATGAAAGATAGTCTCTGCTAGCAGGTTTTATGTTTTTCAAGCATGAATGCAACGATAAAAGCAGTGTTCCATCAATATTCCCAAAGTATTTTGACCAACTGACCAGCAAAGACGTGACAAAAAAACTTGAAACATTTTTTTTCTCTCTTTCTTTCTTTTTATAACACTTGCGAAACTGATATGAGAACTTATAAACAAGCAACCACCACATTCCCATACTGCATTGCGCAAACTTCTCCATCTGGTGACGAGTTTTGTCACGCATACAAATAGGCTATGGAACCATAAAAACTTCGAGTAAAGTCCAATTTAGGGACGAGATTTTGATGAAAAAAAAAAACTTCTACTTCTTTTTTACTTTACCTCTAATTTAGTGAAAGCCTTTTCAATTTTACCCTACATTTTTTTATTTATTAAATAAATTATTTCTTTCACTTCCCTTTAATTCCCCATTTGTATTTTTTTCTTGCTCACGTATAATTACATAATCAACACATTTTTATTTCCCCACTTAAAAAAAAAAACAACTTTTTTTTATCAAACTTATTTCTTTATTTAAAATTCCCATTCGTATTTCGTTGAACCGTCCGTATAATCCTCCTCTGCTTTCGCCATACTTCTTGCATTCTGCACAAGCTTCTGGCAATGACAGGTCAGCTTTTCTATGCAAACAAGGAGCCACAAACTTGACGTATAACACTAATAAGTCTGCATGAAAACAGGGGGGATCTGTTTCCTGCCTCACTTACGTTTCGAATCCACAATGCGAATCAGAGCTCTGTTCACTCGCTGCCTTTTTCTTACTCCATGATTTACGACGCAGGGCGCGCATGTCCATCTGTCCGCCCACACAGCATCTTGACCCAGCCCCCAACCCAGATCAGCGGCGACTACCTACTCCGCCCTCAAACGTGGCAGTGAATAAGAAGAAGGAAGTAGAGAAATGCAAAAAAAAAAATAAAAGAAAAGAAAAGAAAAAATTAACCACAAAGTATTTCTGTAGCAACGACAGTTATCGGCTGAAATTTGATGTCATCATAGAAATCGCTTGACTATAACTAATGTGCAATTTACAATTTGAATGCCGATGTGCACACTAGAAAATTATAACATGGATCGTTTCACACGTGCACGCGTTTTGTCAATTGTAAATAAACAAGATATAATGGGTTTCGTTTAAGTATTGATAATTTGTCAACAATCTAATCTTACTTTGTCCTCAAATGTATAGAAATGTATTAAATTATTGTTTAAGCTCGAGTGAGAATTTGGGTTAGTTTTTTTAATGATTTTTTAGTGCTGGGAATTGATAGGAAATAGTTGAAATTGGGCGTTGAATTTATTTAGATATAAATATTAGAAAAAAGATTTAATTTTGGAATAGTGTAAAAGTCGAAAATAGATGGTCACTGTATCTTGTTAACACATTTATTAGGTGAAGACATGTCACGACCTCGGAAAAGGACTGAGAAGAGGTCGTTCTTGGCCTACTCAGATGGTTTGAATGTGCAGACTGGGTGTGGAGTAAAACACACAATGAATATAATCCAAAATCAAGTTGAAGTGTCCAAAGTTAAATGAAAATTCAATTTCAAATTAAATGCAACACAAATATTCGCATAAATAAAATTTAAAAAAAGACAATTTACTTCACCCGTGATTAGATAACCTTTACTTGTTTGCAACTCCCTGCACAAACATGTCCATTAAATTTTTTGCTCAACCACTTGCGCCAGCCAACTCTTGTCACTCTCCACCACCAAGTGTATAAGCATCAACCTGAAAAAGCTTCACTTCCACGTGAGAAAGCGTCAAGAGCTAGTTCTCGTCGTGACTTGTCACGAAGAATGGCAACATGGCAAAATTATCAGTCCCGCGAGTGGGTAATCTGAAGAGATCTTTCGCTTTCTCTCTCTGTTCACCGAGTTAAGCAAGTGCCGAGACTCTACCGTCGTCCCACTGACTACGTCGCCACATTGATCAATGTCAAAAACCACGACGACATCGCCGGCAAAAGGGAATTGCACCCACCATCTCTCCTCACTCGTATCATCTCCTTAACCTCGCCATGTATGCGTCTGACTCTGCTTGCACGTGTACAAACAAGTTGAACCCAGATAAAGAGTTGAAAATTTATATCATCATTCTTTGCTGATACACGTGAGAATCGCCACTTTATTTGCTTTTCTCGCAAAAGGCAAATATTTGCAACAATTGTACCACTAATATCTCAGAGGTGGCTTAGAAATATTTGGAAAAAAATGCACAGAATTGAGGTCAAAGTATAAGAAAGAAATGTTTTATTTCAACTTGAGATTTGATACTCAATCAAATTTAATATAATTGTTTTCTTCATGTTTTTCGAATTCTATACAATTCGTATATCTCATTCAATTGATTTTTCCTGTTCAAAATAAAGATTTCACTTTCCCCATGTTTTTGATGTTGATTGCGTCAGCCATATTGGTTAGTTTTTCTAGAAATTAACTGGTTTTTATTCAATAAATTATAAACAAATTGTTTTAAACGTTTAATTTAAACAATTTTAGCATAATTTCCAAAAGAAAGAAATTTTAAAAACATTTTAAAAATATTTTTTTTTCATTTCTAAATAAAAACACAAAACATCCCTTGTAGTAGTCTACCTAAAATGCAGCAGTAAAGTCGGCCTTAATCGCTTTTTCTAAATAAAAATACAAACCATTCCTATTGATAGACTATCTAGGACACTGCACAGTCAAAATACAAAGAAAACTAAAATATTTTTCCAATTTTTCCAATTTTCAAATAATTTCAAAAACCAGCCCAAATCCCAAATCCCAAATTATTCAACAATTTAATCATTTTAACATCTGTCTTCCTTGCCGGAAGGATATGACAGTCAAGTTTGAAATTCAAACATCATTAGTTGTTAGAACACGCTAAAAATGATCTTTGAAAGCATAAAACTTGCATAAAGCATTAAAACCACAAAATTACAATAACATTGACTTAACCACACTAACTAATCAAGATAACAAGGCAATTTACCTAATATTGACTTAGCTTCTTGATTCAGGTTCGCATCAACTAAGTCAGCCCTATACTTAATTTCATTCAGGCGAGTAGAGACACTCTCGATGAAGACAGAGGGGCCTCTTTCATTATTTCCAACGCAATTATCGCTGCAAGAGAGAAGGAAGAGAAGAGAAAGAGAAAGGAGGAAGGGAGGATGAGGTGGAGAGGGATCTTGTCGCTAACACTAATTGATGAGAGAATCCATGGGTCCAAAAGGAAATCTTTCGCGGACTCCCAACTAGTTCATGTCTTCCCCCAGTGGACTGTTGCGAGAGAAATCTGCGCAAACATAAGAGTTGATTAAAATTATCTTTTATGAGTTATTTTTATTAATTAAAGAGAATGGAATCAGAGTTAAGAAATGCATTAATTATTCACTCCAATTTAGTAATCAAAGTGGAAACAGAATTTCACCCAACTTTAAATCTGTCCGAATCAATTAAATGAAAAAATATTTGAAAAATTCATTAATTTATTAAACTAGGTTTGAAAAATTTAAATTCAAATCCTAATTAATTGCAATTCCGAACACTTTTTACAACAAATGGAACTATCTTTAGACTAAATTAAGGCACCCCTTTACTAACAAGTAGAAGAGAAAAAATATGCCAGCATCAAGTTACTCAATCTTAACAAGTATCTCCGAGCATCGCATGAAAAATACATGAACTCGTGGCTCTAAGGATAAATCATCAAAAAGAAACGGGAGCTGTTTTCTTCTTCGGAACCAACTTCTTCCTCCATAAATCGTCCGTCGGGCAGGTTAACACGTATCAAGGGCGAAGAGAGAAAGCGAAAGACGAAGAAAGAGACAAGAAAAAATAAATATTTCAAACGACTGATTCAGGTACTAAAAAACTTCACTAATATTATACCCGTGTTTATTATGATTCATTTTCGATACGCTGTTCCACAATTACAACTCAACTTAACCCTTTTTCCATTTTAAACATTAAAACATTGCATTCAAATGTATTCCTCGTTTTTGTTTTTCTCAATCAGATAATATTACACAACATAATCATCAATCATTCGAGTCTGCATGTCAACCACATTTTAAGTCGAAACCTTGACATCGGTTTAGAAAAGTCCATGTCGAAACTGTGATGTTAATATCATCTAGGACACGTACACGGGTGTGTATTGTAACCAGATTACCGTTGACAAGCAATGTGTGCACGATCAAATCCATATACGTGAATGGATGAGTTGAGAAACACTCTGTGCTGAATAAGGTTAAGTCATCAACGCGATACAAACCATACCTGAAGCGCTATTGTAATTACGTAATCGTTTAGTACAAACAAGTTAACAACTTTCCAACGTATTCATAACATTTCGTATAATCACGTCATTAGGGAAATGACGAATGATCAAAATTAGTCGAGCTTTTATTATTGCCTACTTAATATCGGAGATTGGAGTGCTGAGGAAATTAAAATGTGAACATTTCGCAGTCAACACTAGGTCAGATATCAATCTGCCAGATTGATATCTCCTCTTCAAGAGTGCCAGAGTATGTGATTAGTTGAACGTCTATTGCTTCTGCTCAAACAGTGCTAAGTCTTAATATAGAAGAAGAAAATGTTCATTACCGTTGCTATAAATTTCACTTGTCACAGATAACTTTGTCTCAGTCAAGCGACTCGCAAACATATTGTATCTTATGAAACCAAATGGCCAAAACCAATGGCTCCAACATTATACTTTCTCCTAACTAATTAATCAGTGGTGGAATATTCATTTTTAGAAATAGAAATTGAGTTGATTCAACTTGTGCCCAATTTAAGATCATTTAATAATGTGCTATCATTCATATTATATCCTCAATTAACTTTGAATTTATCAATATCTACAAAAATGACCAAAATTAAGCATTCAATTTTGTTTTCTTCTTTCAATAACATTAAATTATTGTGTATTAAACGTTTAATATGTAAAAGATTTACAGCCAGGAGTTGAAATCGTACTAATCACTCACCAGGGTGCCATCGTGAACAGAAGCCACAAATTTTTATTTTCTTGTATTTTAAAATTTAAATCTGTTGTATAAGTCTTGCATTATAAATGCACCGTGTCAATAAAATAAAAAAATCAAAAGAACAAAGAAAAAATCTTATTTTAGTATCTTTACATCATGTAAAATTTATCAAACAACATCTACATTCATGTAAAGAAAGCAAATTAAAATAAACAAAAAAAATTATTTGTCTAGTCAATTGTACATCAGATAATGTTCTCGCATTAAATATTTATTCTCACTTTAAATCACAAGCATGGAGTTGAAATGCACACAAGAGAGATGAAAAAGGAAGAGACAAAATGTAAAAAAAAAAAAATTGTTGTACAACTCATCTCGTTGACCCCAACCATATTAGTGAAAACGCCATACATCTTGTAAAGAGGAATTTAGTGAATTAAAGTGTGTTAAGGTGATGCATTGCTCTGGCTTTTAAACAAAAAAAAAACTTAAAGAGATTTTTTTTTTTTTAAATTTAAAAAAATTTTCAAAAAAATTTAAAACAAAAATGTTTTTGACTTTCAAAGTAGATAGAAACAAACCAGTAAAAATAGCTTGAAAAATTATAAAGACACATATTATGAATTTAAATTTTTCATTTTTCATGATTAAAAGAAAAGATTAAAATTGTGAGATACAATTTCAGGTCACGTGATTCTCACAATTCTTATCAAAGCAAACGCAATTCAATTTCCTCAAAATGTCTTACATTTACGAATCATGTTCTTACAACTGACAGCTGAGAATAAATTTTAATTATGACATCTCTTTTTCCCTTCATCCCCCATTTTTCCCCCCTTAACCCTCCATCTCCTCTCTCTCTTTTCACTCATCAGCATGATTACTCGAAATTAAAGCGAGTTAATTAAAGCCAGAAACTTAATCTCGCAACCAATACAAACTCTTTGATCACCAAGTTGAAAACTACCCCCGAGCCACGAGCACAGAGTGGACGCGGAAGCCAATGAAGGCGCCATCAAGTCACGAGCCACGATCATCGTCCGTGAACAACATAGTCAATAACAAGGGTCGTTAACGGACACGAGAACGAGTCATCGGTGGTTGCACTACCAGCCAAAGGCCCACACTACAGGAAATGAAAGACGCCCAAGACCACTGATGACCCCAACTACGCCCACATCAAGAACGCAGGGCGCGGCCAGGGGGTCGGGCACATCGTACGCGCAAACAGCCTGCTAATTACGCATTAGTCACATTAAAAGGGGAGTGTGTGCGCAAAGGGGTGAGGCGAAAGAGGAGCGCAAAGAAATAAAATGCCAAATTGGAATAGGGTTCGGGCATTAGAAACCCTCGCAATAAATCTAAGTAACCACAATTCATCCAAATTGAAGTCTATTTGACCCAATAAGACTTTTTTCATTTAATGAACTAACCGGAAAAAAGAAAAATCATTACTAGAAATACGAGAACTGGTTTGTAACTGGTCATTTTGTTTTCCTTTACTTCGTTTTCTTTTCCAATTAGGTAAAGACCATTTTTACTACACGACTCGAATTTATCCCATATTACAGAAATTTAATATTAAATTAAAATTAATTAATTACGAAAATAATTAAATAGCACAATTCGATTTTATGTCCAATTAATAGCGCATTTGTTGTAAATTCTCGTAATGATAATAATAAACAATTATTTATGAAAATAAAGATGCGAACAAAACGTTGTTTTTCTGTTATGGCAACTCGGTCAATAAGTAATACCATAAGGAGACTGTTGACAGTCAATATTGATAATTGGTCTGCATCAGCAACAACAGCTATAGTTAGACTGTTTTCTATATATTAACCAAAACAAACGTGATATATCAAAATAGAAATTCACGAATATTCAATCTCAAATTCTCAACTCTCATTTTTCAAAAAATAAAAATAAACCTCTGAGGTCGAGAGTGCAATTTGCAACACAATTGCAACACAATTGCACCACAATTGCTCATTTATCATTTTATTAAGAAAAAAAAATTATTTTATTATTTTTATTTTTTTTACGCACAGCCGTCATTGAAATTATAGCTTACTTTTATTAATAGATTTTTCCTTCGACTCAAGCTTTGATCACGGGCGCCGTTGTGCGTTGCTTTGCCTCCTGTGTGTCTGGTAGCAGTGGTGCCACGCTGGCTGCCATCGACGTTTCGTTTCTAGCAGCATTGCGCAAGAGAGTGAGAGAGAGAGAGAGAGAGCGTAGTCTACGCGCGCGTCTGCAAAACACGAATCGCTCGCTCTCGCGAACGCTACCTGGTCGCCCTCCCCCACTAACAACCACCGAGTAAGAGTAATAAAATTCGGCGAAGGCTGAGCAGCGGCAACTTTGCTCTACAAACGGGCTCCTCAAAGCTGTGATAAATTTCAAGTAATGGACAGTTATGGGTGAAAGGAAGAAGGGTGGGTGGAGGAAAGAGGTGCCACTCTGGCTCTGTTAGATGGCAATACCAGGGACCAATCATCTTGCACCAACAAGAAGAAGGAAGGGAGAGAAATAGAGAAAGAAAAAAAAGGAACTTACCTTGTATGAAAGCACTAGTGTGGGGGTCTTATGACGATGTATATGCAAATTTTTCGTTGCGATTCATGGTTGGCAGAGCTTTATGAAAAGACTTTAATTCCTGAAAAATATAAAGACAAGAAAAAGGTCTTGTAATATAGTAATACCACATGTCTTATAGTGTAATGTCATATTAACTTTGTTCCTTGCTACCGTTTTAGGCTTTGGTAATGAGTGGGAACAAGGCGTCTTAACAAGTTTTTATGCCTCATCATTCGAACTTTTTAGGGCAACAGGCGAAATGTTAATGTCGACTTACAAACTCGTTCAAATTGGTTTCGGGGAGGGAGGAAACTTAGCCAGGTTATAGATTTAATATGACAAATACATTGAATTTATAATAAAAAGTTGGAAAAAAACATTTTTACAATCAAAATAAAATTTGCCATAAATAAGAAAAATAATAACATAAAAAGTCACTTTATACTCTGATTATACCATCGCATGTTATAGAAACGTCTGCAAACGTAATGGAGAATCAATGAACTGAAGGCGCAAAAGCAAATTTATTCCCTTTATTTACAAGTGTATAATAACAATAACAATAATTCATTAATTTTCACAATTAGTTATTTTTATTTATTATTTCTCTAGCAGGCCAACAACCTCTGTGATATAATAATAATAACAACACATTAACACAAAAACATGAGCTTGGACCTTAACATTAGTTAACTATTAAACACACTCTAAAACCTTTGCACTAGACTTTGCTTTGATGTCTTCTTAAAAAAATACATTTTATTTAAATATTAATAATGTTTGCAACTTACAAGTTTGAGTAACCTTCTCAACTACCCACATTTCATAAGAAAAAGGAGTAACAACATAATATTCAAACTTGTTTATTGATACCAAAAAGCAGCAATAAATTTAAAACAAAAAGACAATAACATGATATAAATTCATCCATTTCTAAAAAGCAGAAGAAAAAAATTCCACTTGAGAGTGAAATGGCATTTTATTGCCCTCCATATTGCTGGTTCAACAGTTGACGATATTTCTTCACTTATTATTGTTTTTCTTGTTATTTATCTGTCATTTCAACTATTGCCAACAACTTACGACCTTATAATTTCCAGCCACACCACATGGGAAGATGAACAACTGTTTTGCGCGTGTGATAAACTTGTCAGCCCTCACAAAACACAGATCCATAAAAAGCAAAACCGCCAACTGTAATCGTATCACTTGCCTTTAATACTTGTTGGATTCGACTACTCTTGCACCCAACTCGAGACTATTAAAACCCAAATGACATATTACAATCAAGAGTGTGTGCAAACAAATTCAAACGCAATATGTAGACCACAAGCACAAGATAAATTAAGCGCGCAGTTCACCACACCGTGTAACCAGTGTGACCATGGAGACGAATAAAATGACATAAAGGAGAACTAGCAAAATGGCCAAGGCTAACCTGTCCAACAGGCGATGAATTTTTCATTCTAATTTGTGACCCAGGTTCCGTAAGGGGAATTCACTCACCAAACCTTGTCTTTTACCCTTTATCAAACATTCATTCGCTTCTGGAACACGTTATAGGTACCTGTGATCCTTAAAGCTGGATCCTACGTGGAAAAAGGAAACTTTTCCAATGGTTCTTCATTCAACTTAAATGTGTTAACATTCATCTCAGATAGCAACACGTGATAACTTATCCATGCACTTTGCCAACATTTGCGTCGAGGTAAATTAGTTTTAACTTTTAGTCAGGTTTGAAATCAGATTTTAAATTAATTATTTAATTTTTTTGTTTTTTATAAAATGAGAACAACAACAAGTTTTTTCGTCAATGTTTTGTCTTGATGGATATAAAAAGAATGAAAATAGATGTAATTTTAGTAAATGGATCGAAAATGGACTTAAAAATTGCTTTCACCCGAGCAAACAAACATTTCAATATAATAAAATAGTACAGCTATAAAGAGATGGATGAAACAGTAAAAAACACTCATCACTGTAATAAATTCCAATCTGTCTCTCGATCATTTAGGTCGTCTTCAATTGTAAATTCTTTCGCTCTAAAAATTTTATGTCAATACTCACTTGCACATTTCAAACAATAACTAACTCAATTGAGTAAATTTTCAATTTATTTCTTAGTTTAGTGTCAATTACGTAATTTAAAGAGAGAAAAAACGCTCAATCATGCATTATTAAAGTTTTCACAATGAAAAATTATGTTAAAGTTTAAATTAAAGAGCAGAATTTTTAATTGTATTAAATTTTTCGAAAAAAATGTGGAATTTAAATTATTTTTAATAACATTGGTGTAAAGAGTATCCTCACTAGAGAATGTTATTATTAATTGCTCTGGGATTTGTTTCACATTGCATTTGTAATAATATCTAAATGTATAAATGTGTATGAAATGACCGCTACTTTAGGATTTTACCGCAGTAATCCACTTTTCTAGGTGACTAGTCAAGTATATTGATGACTCAAAATACTAATGAAAAGTTAAATTCCATGACTCAAAGTAACAATAAAAAAATACTGAAAAGTAGAATTTAGTTTACAAAATGTTGATTTTTAACACCAGTTGCAGATATCACATGATTTGTGCATTTAAATGTGTTTTTTAAATGGAGATATTACCCAAAATAAACAAAACAAATTGATATTCCAAAATTGTACCCTCAATTTTTGATTTTTCAGACCCTAAAAACTTCAATAAAGACCTCAAAAAATTTTTACTTTATTGTAAAAATATATTTTATAATATAAAAATAATAAAAAATATTTATTATTTTGCTTTCGATGAACAGGAAATTCCTCCATTATTCCCAATTCTACGTCACAAAGTCGTACTCGTAACTTGTACGAACACAATCTGATGACGCATTAATTGTTACAAATCGTAACAAGTAGCATAAATTGTGACGTCAGAATACGAAATACCGTTTTCCGTTGATCAAAAATCACTTTTTTTTAAGTGTTACAGGTTGGAAATTAAAATAACATTTCACAAATAGCATTCTAATAATATAATCTTCATTCCAAAATAAAAATTCCACATTTCTACATCTCTTTAAAGCAAACAACATCGCTAAAAGATTACCTTACTGCAAGCGTAAGTGACAATAACAAATCCAGCTGTGCTCGTATTCATACACAGTCAAATCCTTATTCACAAACACAGAACTCCCCGTAATCCACATCGTATTCGGTTGGCAATAAGTACTTGCCACAAATTACCACTCAAAACTTATGCGAAAATCCACATGCTGATTTGAATTAGTTACAACATTCTTAGCTTGTAAACTAGATAAACAGACAATGTTTAATTACGAGTTGTAATCATGAGCAAATCAGACTGACAACTTGTAATTTAAAATTGAGCTATTTTAACTGTAGAAAAATTTCATTTTCATTTTCAAATTCATCCTAAAACTTATTAATTATTAAGTGATTGTTATTCCAATCATTTTTAAAGCATATATAATATGAAATGATTAAAAAAAGACATTTCTCCTTTATATTACTCGGATAATATCCAATTTATATTGATGTGATAAAACTAAACTATCGATTCAACTTTATCTCAAAACTTGCATATGAATTGAGTAATTGACTACAAGTTTGATATTAAAGTACAGTCACGAACTTGCAAAAAATTTATGTTAACCATATAATCGCTAGTTTTAATTTAAAAATAACCGAACCTATCACTAAATATGAAATAATAAACAAAACTCGAAAATTATTCCATCAATTCAGCAAAAAAAAAATAAAAATAAAAAAAATAAAATTATTACAGCAATAACTGAATAATAAATTCTCTTACAAACTGATTAGAATTAATGTATGCATAGAGACACCGAGACTGCATGATAAAAATTCAATGGGCACTAAACACTGAACAGTTAATCAAGTAAAGTGTCTAGTGACATATATAGCCATTGGCCAGTGTGCATAGTAACGTCTATACACCTCTTTAATAATATAAATATCCACATTTTCACTTTTTTCGTATTCTTATCTGTTTTAATTTGATTTCCAAGAAAAGACACTAAAAGCAGACTGCAAAACTTTGCTTTAGAAACAGATATAGTGGTCCTAATTACGCCAAAATCGGTCGTGCGCGTAGGCTGATGGCCACGAGTCCCCACTATTTCCTGTCTGCAAATTCAATTACCGTGCAGCACAAGCAGCAGATTCGCCCTATTGCATGTAACGTAGGCTGAGACAAAATAAAAAAATTGATATATTAATAAAAAAATAGAAAAAAAAATTGAGATTGATATACATCTGGCCTCTCACTGATCTGATTCGATGAGTGTCCAACGACAAACCACCGATGTGGTTTCAACCCCTTTTTCAGTAAATCAGGTAACAAGATTACCTCGATTGGAGAAAAAACAATGATTTTTTTTCTCTTTTCAACGAACATCGAGAGAAATTTAGATTGATTGTCATTGAAAGTGGATTTGAATTTGCATTCGAATCAACGTGAAATTATTAATTAAAAAAGACTTTATGCATTTTTTTTATTTTTTGGTTTTATTTTATTTGAGGATTTTAAAAATGAGAAAAATGTGGAAAAAAATTGTAGTTGAAAAATAAAATGAAATAAAATAAAAAGAAAAATTGTCACTAATAAATCATTTTCAGATATGTCTTTGTCTAAAATTCTTAGCCACTTCTCAAACGACACTTGCGCTCTAATCAATTGGGCGAGCGAGACGGAGTACGAAGAAGAAGAAAAAGGCAAGAAAAAAGGTAATGGTACGAGCAAAAATAAAAGAAACGACGAAACGAAAAGAAGAAAAAAAAATCCATTGCACAGGAAGCAATTACCAATGAAACTCCTACACTTCCTACACCTTGATTGGAAGCCTAATTCGAAGAGAGAGCTGTTCAAAGACACTCCAAGAGGATCTCACATAAGAAACGAGCGTCAACATCAAATGGTATAATAAAAAATAAAGACACAAAAAACGATATTAATATAAAAATATAGAAAAAATTAACTTCATTACTCTTTTTCTTATGAATTATATTAAAGAATATATCCTAAAGACTTTACTTTATATTAGAAATTAAATTTTTAAATTTTAGAAATTTAAATTTTTTTTCTAACATCCACCGGTAATTTCGGCACTTTGACATGTCTAATTTCATACGACAATTTATTTTTTTAATTTCCAATTCCCACCACCATATCAGACTATTAACCTTTTTTTATTTAAAAAAAAAAATCTTCTTCCATTTCCTTAACCATTTTATCTTTCAATTTCTCTACCTCATCTGACGCGTCTTCGTCAAACTTTCTCCTCGCGTTCGCAGTTGCTCTCGTGGGCAATGAAAAAACAATTAAGCCAGGGTGACATTTCCCAATGATTTAAATTCTCTCTTGCAAACAGCATCCCTCTTAATGAATCCAGCGAGAGAAACCAACTTCACGAAATGGTGCAGCACATAGCTTTCCATGCGCCTTCTTCGTCGCCCGCTTCGCGCCTTTAATTATGATTGAACCGACCCGACGCCCATGCATGCTGATAGGAACCCAGCATCAGACGAAAAAAAGCGACAAATAGAAAAAATATATATAATCACCCTCCCAAAGTCACTTTTCCCCCCATATTTCCCACTTGGACCCCACTTACCTTTTCATGACACTGCAAATACTGACATTATTGCCTGCAGTCACGCCATTTTCTATAACTAGAAAGAAAGATGCTTAATTTTTATATCTTTCCAGTGGCCATTTATTCTCTCCCCACTTTCTCCAGACGGTTAGAGTTGATAAATTTGAGCAGTCAAAAAGAAAATCGTTTCCATTAAGAGAAGAAAATGTCGAGAGATTTCAAACCGAGTCATTTATTTCCTTGCACGATGCTGATCTACAACCATTACACCAACAACAAACCCCGATTCGACTAGCAAATACCCCTCAATAGACCTTGTAGATGCATTTTTGATGGGTGCTAGAAAAGCCAAGAGCAACTTATACACCCATCATAAACAGAGAATATGCCATGGCTCTTCGCCAACACCAAGTGATGTCAATGAATGGCAAATGAATGTCAAATCAAAACAAAAAAAACTCGCTGTTTGTCCTTTTGATTCACTCCGAGTGTGGTGAAAAGTAAAGGGACTTGTGATTTCAAACAGAGACAAGAGACGGGCTTTGGTTGGCCAAATATTGATTCAGCCGTAGAAATGCTTTGCTTACACAAAAATTAAATCCAAACTTATGCGAACTCCCCTAAGCACAAGTGGCACACAAAACTAGATGTGAAACAACACTTCATTCATATGCTTACTCTGTTGGCGAAGCAAAAGGAAGAATAGGACATTTTTGCAAATTGCGTGCCAAGTCAAAACACGACATCACACAAAACCAGTGCACTCAAACTTGCTTCACCCACCACCATCCCACTACATCCATAAAAGGCAGTAAATTTTATCTGAGTGGGAGAGTGGGTGGAGTGCACTTTCAATTTGCCTTCTTCTACTTGCTATTAATAAGAGTTGTCTGCATTGAATTATAGCTCCAATTCGCCGACTGAAAATCTCAAACTAGACGAGAAAATGAGGTCAAAATAATCTCGATCCAATTGAATAATAAATATATTTTTTTTTCTTTTTTCTTTTAGAGGTTTGGAAAATCGTTTAAATTCATTAAATGTTTCGATTTAGTGTCAATTTAACATATTCGTGTATATGTTTATTGAATTTTTCATTTTAAATTACGATTGATTGCAATTATCAACACCTTTATAAGATTGTTTTTATGATATTTTAATTTAATTATGTAAATCAATTAGAAAATCACTCAAATTACTGAAGTGTTTGAAATAAAATAATCTCATCAAACAAACATTTGATGGGTCAATTTATATTTCTTTATGCCTAGTTCACACTAGATGTAAACACACAACGGAAAATTTTTTTCAACGGAAAATTTTACGTTTCTGCTGTTGGTTCCCACTTGACAAAAATTAAAATGGAAATTTCCTTACAATTTCCACTAATAATTCATTATTTAATTTAGACTGAGTCTATAATTTTAGTTTCTTTTTCTTTTTGCTGCCAGAAGTGATGCCACACGTGACAACAGAAAATGATTTGATTGGTCAATTTCTTTTCTTCAGCGGAAAAAATAGAAATAGATTCTATTTTTTCGATCGTGCATTTTCTGCTCTGCAGACAGGAAATGATGTCATATTCAGCAGAATACTTACTGTTTCTGCTTTGTTTCCACCAAGTGTGAACTAAGCATTACTCACAAGACTCAAATTTATACCAATCAATTTGCCTATTTAACACGCTGTACATATATTAGCTACAAAAACTGAAATAACAATGATTCAGACAGCTTTTAGCAAAGTCAAACATCTCATAGAAATACAGGCTAAAATTTAAATAAATATAACATTTATTTTTCATCTTTAATCAATAGTTGCATATGGAAATGAAAACCAGACTGATTTTAGCGATTTCTGAAAAGTTAGTTTTAGGCTGGTTTTAAAGCAAGTTTCGAATGACCTGGTTTTATTTGACTGTTTTTAATCTTGTTTTTAGCAGGTGGTGAGTGGCACCCATTTTGAATCGAGTAGGTCGAGGCACATAAAATGTTTAAACAAAGTAAAACAAAAATAAATTAAAATCAATTTCATTTCATTAATTAATAAGGGGTTTCAATAAGTATGTGATTATTTGATTATTTTGATTAATCTAATAATCATAATCACCCAATTATTGAGTGCCCAATACTGAAATGTGATTATTTGATTATTGTGACATATGATTTTGTATAAGTCACATGACTTCCTGTGTAATGTTATTAATTCTGGATTGCTTTGTAATTGTTCCGCCATGTTCCTGCAAGCAAGTAAGAAAAGATCACAGGCAACCTGAAAATGTGATACAAGCTGTGTTTCCATGGAGATCGTTATTATAGGTAGAATAATTTAATTTTAAGTTTAAATACCTGATGTACAGTTTGAAAAAGTTCTAAGAAATGATTATTTTTACTTCTAAAGTCTTCTTATGAGTTCAGTTGAACAATAACCCAGTCAAAATAACAACAACTTGTCCCGCAACAGTTAGATTGGGTCTAGTGCCACCATGTTGTTTTCACTCACTCAATAGCTAATAGTCAGGTAAAGTAAGCAGAAAATCATGGTTTGGGATGATCAGTTGATTAGTTGATTATTTGATGAAATGCTTATTCACAGGATTGGTTGAATCCAGTCATGTGAATAATCAAATAATCAACTAATCAAAATAATCAAAATAATCAAATAATCACATACTTATTGAAACCCCTTATTAACAAATTGTAATTTAACAGTTGCTATATTGTGCTAGTTGTATCCCAGTGATCGATCTTTCAAAGATGGATGCCACTGCAAACACTAAAAGCCCACATAAAACCAAAACAAAGGTTTAAAATGACCTATCAAAGATCGTTTTGGTTTCAGCAGATTTTAATAGTTGCATTCGGAAATGAAAACCAGACTGGTTTTAGCAGTCTTAGAAAAGTTAGTTTTAGGCTGCTTTTAAAGCAATTTTCGAATGACCTAGATTTACTTTGGTTTTCAATTTTGTTTTAACTAGGTTTGACACCAGGTTTTATAGAATACAAGTCAAAATCAATTATATTTATACTCTAAGAGCTTTTAAGTTTGGTTAAACTAATTAATTTGAATGTAATTGTATAAAAATAAATAAAAAGCTAAATTAAACTTAAAATTTGTTTATGTATGCAATTTACCAGTCATGCAATGTCATGTGAAGGCAATAAATGGTTAAAATAAAAACAATTTCAGTTTTTCTTGACATACTAGTTGTGATTAAAACAAAAATAAATTAAAATCAGTTTTATTTCATTAATTATTCACAAATTATACCTTAAAAATTGCTATATGGTGCTAGTTGAATCCCATCGATCTATCTTTCAAAGATGGATGCCACTGCAAACACTAAAAAGCCACATAAATCCAAAACAAAGGTCCAAAACAACCTATCAGAGATCGTTTTGGTTTTATCTGGTTTTAATAATTGCATTCGAAAATGAAAACCAGACTGGTTTAGTAGTTTTAAGTCACTTGGTTTTAGTCTGGTGTTGGTTTTATACATTAAAACCAGCTAAAACCAAAATAATTCTGATAGGTCGTTTTAGATCTCCGTTTTAGTTTTAAGTGGGTTTTTAGTGTTTGCAGTGGCATCCATCTTTGAAAGATAGCTCCACAGGATTTTTAAGGTACAAGTTGTTAATAATTAATAAAATAAATAAAATCAATTTTAATTTGTTTTTGTCAAACTAAAGTAAAACCGAGTCATTCAAAAATTGCTTCAAAAGCAGCCTAAAACAAACT
>JAQFZN010000012.1:0-109822 GCA_034687075.1 Geophilus carpophagus | reverse complement strand
ATTTTTCCCTTTTCCATTTTTTATTTTTGCCCTCCCCGTTTGATGTAAAACCATGAGCGTATCCCTCATGTATAAAAATTTCCCCTCCAATGCCAACAGGAAAGCATAAAATATCTCGGCATTCGCTTGCAAAATGCCCTCGTGTCAATTGAGATGTCAGTAGACAAAGTGAACGTTGCTGAGTTATTCTCCCTGGGCACCAGTGTAGTCTCCACATACATACGCACGCAGAACAGCAGGCAATCATTTCCTTTCTCCCCCTTACCGTCGCCTTTATTATTAATCTTTTTCACTCCATCTTCGACCCCTACACAATTTCTACGCTGACCACGTGTCGCCATTTTTTAACAATTCCACATTCCCATACACAAAACTTCTATTTTTGTCACTTCTCTTTCCTCAAAATCTAATATTTATACATCATCATTTCAAGTTTAAATAAAAATGTCTATACACCAGAAAGCACGAACAATTATTGACAAAAGGATTTTTTTTAAAGTTGATAGCAATCAATTTTTCTCTTATTTCTATGGTAAGCCATTTTGCGGTAGACAAGGTGCAGTTTCAAATAGCCCACTATATATGCACTTCTGCTCACTGAAAAGGAAGTTGATATGTTGACTTAATTAGGAAAAGGGGAATCCAAAGTGCGTTTTCCAAGTCGTGAGTGATGCTCTCCATTTCTTTTCCTTCCCGAGAGAGATTTCCGTTTGCAGAAGGCGGTGTGTGCGACCCTCTGAGGGGGAGGATGGCGGAAAGAGAGAGAGAGAAAGAGAGGGAAAAAAATCTATTAGATCTCAAAGTCATCGAAGATTTGCGCTTCGTTTGCAGAATATGTAGCCCGAGAACATTACAGTTCAAATGCAGTGAGTTGGCAGCTGACTTATTCCTTCTACAGCAAACGCAAATTGCAGACGTATATTTTGCGTCCGTCCGTCCGTCCCTTGTGACAGAGGACTTAGTAAGAGAAATATGCCTTCCATGTTTCCTCCCCTTGGTCTCTTCTTTAATATACGACAAAAGAAGACAAAGCAAAAGTGGTCATTTCTCACCCATTCAACCAACTTTTTTTTATAATAACTTTTAGAAAAAATAAAATAAAATAAACTTAAAAAAATAATTTTATATGATTACTATTATAATGCCAAATATGTTTAATCACCTCAACAAAACACTGACTCCACCTACAGCCTGTCCTATTTTTCAGACCACCTGGATGCATCTTCTTTGTTATGTGCACAGGGTTATTTAACAATGACGCAACACCATTGTATTATGTAGGGTTAAGAGTAAGCAACTCATTGGTGATTTAGGTCACAGTATGGATTCAGCAGCAGGACATCTTTTCCGTCGTCACCACCCTAATTGGCGAGTCCTTTGTTTGCTTAGAGGCAACTCCAATCCCATACTGCACTGCACACAAAAGGCCGGCTTTACGAAAGGTTGGGCGTGCTCTTATTGGTTGCTTTTGTTACCAGAGAATAAAACATCTTCAGGATCGCAGTGTCATTAACATATTACTGTGGCTCAACTCTGAAAAAGCGCCGTAATCCAACGACGGATGGCTCGCAACGTACAATCCTTTCTTTGTTCTCCTTTTCTTTTGACAAGACAACGAAAAGCCATACTGGACCCACGCGTCCGTTTCACTTTTTCAATTTTTTTTTTCACTTCTTTAAATCAGCTTTTGTAGTCGATTATTTTATCCCTCCCTTAAGAGAAAAAGAGGTTAACTTCATCAGCAGATTTTTCTTTGAAAAAAATTGTATCACATGATTTGTAATCATCAACACTGCTTCACCCCACACATATACATTTAGCCAATACAATGTAGGATCTCTGGGGTTTTAATCTAATTCTGAGTAGGTCTAATTAAAACTTAAGGCTCCCCGGAGGTCGGCTTTACGAACGCATTTATTTCCCTGGGATTTACTCCGAAGTCGAAGGAAAGAGAAGGGAGGTTGTGTGGGTCCAAGTTGTTCCCTTTACACATCCACTCGCACGCGCACTCCCTAGTGGCAAGGGGCCACACTGAATTAGTCCATTGTGTTCAATTTAGCAGAAAAGAGTACAGTGTGCATTTCCCCTAATAGACGACCTACGTATTGCCTACACACTAGTAAATAAATAAATGTTTCCTATCTTAGCACTTTAATTCCTATATATACAAGTAAAAGAGGACAAAACAAATTAAAGTTTTGCTCACATTCACTTCGCACGCCAAGTCGATCAGCACAATTTCCCTGCTGAGAAAACCACTATCCGGGATTAATTTCGCTTAAGCACTCGAGGCAATAAGTGAAGGTGATATTTCAGTTACAAAATCAAACTGAGGAAGAGCGCGAGCAGTGCCTTCTTCGTTCAATATTCGTGTCGGGAAAATGTATGATGCACTATGCTCTTTGTGCTTTACCCAAATGAAAAAAAAGCAAAAGAAGAAAAAACTTGTTTCAAAGAAAACAAATTAAATTTGTCACTTTTGTGTTTGTCATCTTAATTGTGTTCGCATCTAATAAATCGTAAACTTTTCTTTGCGATAAATGTGACTCTTGCACAATATATTCACTTGAGACCAACAAAACAATTCATAGGGGCTTCCTGAAACTACGAATTAATCTGCCTTCCACTTATCTTCACCACGCCAGGTTGTTTAGATCGTTAATTAATTTCAATTAGTTTGTTATCTGCTTGCTGTACTTGCACACATAGCTGAAATTCATTATGACCTCATTCCCTGCTCTTGTCATTCTGTTACATCACGCAATGCACCACCAATGGACAATGAACGCTTTTCTACTAAATAACTACAACTATTGACACGAGCATTCCATTAAATCAGAAACTCCACAAGATAAAACCCGTTGAAATATAAACTTATCTTAAATTTGCATGAAAATGTTCTTCATACCACTATCATCGCACAACTTACATTCAATTCCATGTTATTGTTTTCAATTTATCAGCAATTCAATTAACACAAATTATAATCTATAAATATTTCATGAAAAAATATTTTAATGTTATTGACTTAATTTTATCTTCTCATGTTTGAAGTTAATTAAATTAATTAATTAGATATCCATATGAATTCTTTCAAAGCCTTCCACGTAGCTTTATCTAGTCCGTTGCTGACCTCTTCTTAAACTGTAGCCATAATGGTCTTGACCTCATGGTTTAAAGAGGATTCAACGAGTTAAACAGATAACTCTACTTGAATTAACTTCTATTATCTGTGCGATTTAATCATTATGGTCACGTACTCAAGGTTAAATTCCAATAGACAATTCAAAATTATCATCATATTTGTGCATAAATAGGCAATATTATTGAATTTAAAAAAAATTTTAAATCAAATGTGCGTGGGAAACAGCCATTAGCAATTCAGTTTACGTGAGTTAAGAAATAGATTTTGATTGAAAAATATTTGTGAACGAGTTAGACGGTGAAAACAGCAAAGAATTGCGCGCTCACATGAATTGCAGGGTGACCCGACACCATCACTCGAGGGCGAACGACCCGTCGGGCTCAGTGGAGCAGCTGTTATGTGGCCATATTGTGGATAGATAGAGGCAAAAGAGACTCGTTGGCAACTTGGCGAGACCTTTCCCCCATTCGTGTGTGGTGCGTGGTTCAATTGAAGAAATCATTCCATCGCATTAAGTTGGCATAAACTCCAATTTTATAATCCGTTTAAGGGCCCGTTACACACAGCGATTCAGAAACCACCACTGTTCTTCCAAAATGGCTATTCGGGGCATCAGTGCACGTAGCAGAAGAACAAAGATGAGCGTTAAAAGAAAAGACAAAAAAAAAGGATAAAGCACCAGCTCAGCAGCAATTCTCTTTGCGCACGCATCGGGAAACGTTTTGATTACAAATTCCATCAACCTTTAGACGTAATCCCATCTCTTTGTCATCACTCGGAGAATATTATTGCACCCTTGATAAATGGACATCCAATCTATTTATTATCGTGTAGGGAAGGAAGGTTGAAATGTGTGGGAGATTAAAACTCATTCATCTTGCTCCAACTCGGTTACCATACTACTCTATAACGATCACGTTTCCTCTGGAATGTTATTCATGACTTTATCTTATTGGTGCTAAACCCAAGTCATTGCAAGAAAAGCAATTGATTTGCTGCTCTCTCGTAATTTCAATTCACACTGCAAAATGGTTGACAATTCATTGCGGAATCTTTTAACCCTAGTATAATTCATTATTAAGAAAGATAAGAAAAAGCTACAGAAAAAAATAAAGAGACTTAAATGTGGCCAGTTGCCAACACTTAAAATTCGGAAAGAGCCTGTATTTCTTTATGATGCACTACTAATATACATAAAAAGCGTAATACAAAGCTCAGCATTTATTACAACGCTCGACTTCAAGTTTGTTTTATTTTAAAACTGGGAAGTGAAAAGGATAATGACCTTAAAATTTATTTTTATTTAAGTGATTCAATCAAAATTTTGTTAAATTAATTTAGATTTTATTTTCTACTTTCATGTTTAATGATAATAATTTAAAATTCAATTCATTTCGAGTTCCAAACCACAGTACATTAGTTAATGTGTTTTATTATAGAGGGCGCTATCTGATAAGTCTCTACATGCACGCTAAAAATAATATTCAGAGATTAAAGATAATAATTGATAAATACGTAAATTTAGCAAATTTTCTCGTCGTATTTTCATTCAAGATTAAATTTATAGAGTTACAATACATGAATGTTTTCTTCCTTTTTTTAATAACTTAATTTCTCTTTGAAAAATCATCTTATCAGAAAGGTTAGGAATAATCAAATGGATAACATAATTACCTCATCATTTCTTGAGATCATATAATGCAAGCATGTTAGTTGTTGCCTAGCAATCACATCAATCAGACGCGCTTTACTGCTCACCATAGATACGCAGCACAGCTATACCGAGCCTCTTTTGCAACTCCAAGTTGCAACATAGTGTGGCCAATAAATTTGACCAGCTTCGCCCACTCCATACAGTGCAACCCGCCACTTAATTTATATCCATTGCCTCGCAACGTTGCCCAGAAGCAAAAATCCGAGCGATTAACTTGGGTCTGACCAAAAGGATTCTTCTGCGCGCCACCGTGCAATTAGACTCGTAATCCCTGCATCTAGATTTACACATGACCACACTTAACACACAAAATACAGATATAGAGATAGCCATGTGGAAATTATCACACTAATCAATACCTCCTCTTAAATCACAAATAAAGATACATTTATTTATTCTATTATAAAAAGATAATCACAACACTTGCAGTTGTTTTGCAATTCTCTCTTATCAAATCACTATCCAACCTACGTTACACATACGATTTAAGAAATTCCTTATCCCGTAAAGCCTACGGCTTGCATTTCAAGGTAGCACGAGCTGTTTTACTTTGGAAAAGATTAGAATAAAAAAAATTCACCATTTTAAATGATTTGCATTCCCGAGCATAATTTCGATATTAACATTTTAAGATCGGAGAGAAGGGTGTGTTCATAAATATTAATGTCACAGCGCCATCGACGCAATCTTCATTCTATGCTATACTATGATTTCATTAAATTCAATAGGCCCATCACCTTACGCCGGTGCTTTAGAGATTTCTTAATAGGCGCGTACAACAAGCTTTCTAATGGGGCACTTACATAATCGTAAGGTACTCGCAAGCCGACTGTATTAATAGCAAATTTATAGGGAACGTGTAACCGCCCACACACGTTTCGCGAGGGAAGAAATGAATTTTTTAACGAGTCTTATTTATTCAATGCAAAACACATTTCACTCGAATTACACCATACCCAAAACTTATAGAAAAACTACTAGTATAACTTACAGCTGATGCAAAATGTATAACTTCGCTTTAGCGCTTACAAACTTTTAAAAGACTATAAATCAGACGATGCAGTTACAAACTTAAAGAAACGCGGTAGTCTCGAGTCATTAATAAAGACACGAGCCATTCATCATTGCTTGTTTGCTTTAATGAAGATACATGATATAGGGATTTCTTTTGTCATGTCAGCTTTACGACGTTGCTAGAATTCTAATGTATACTATACACATTGATTATACAACTTTAAACACCTTCTAAATTACTAAGATATAAAACAAAGATTCAAATCATTTTCACTACTGGACTCATTACTAATTACTTCCACCTTCCGCACCTTTTCCTAAGTATGTTGCGTGACTCCAACCTCGCTGTTCCTTTCCTTCCTTTATCAGATTCTTTCATTTAAATTGAATTCTTCAATTAACAGAACCTTTAACTACTCATTAATCTAATTTTTTTTTATTTTTATTTTTTCAGGAATCTTGCTAGAAAATGATAAGAAATGCCAAATGTTGTGCGGGAAATGCGTTTTGGATTACCAAATTCATAGCCGACTCGTTGTGCCCAGCCGCTTCTGTTTTCATGGGCCTACGAGGTCGTTGTTCTTTGAGTTTACTGCGTAGTATAAACTCCTTGTGAATGAAATTCCACTCGTTGGCCACCCTCTCTTTGATTGCTCGCCAAATATCCCAGAAAGAAAAAAGAAGGTGGTGAAGGTGGGGTGAGTGAGCGTATATATATATATATTTTTTAAATATACTTTCCAGTTAGTTATACCGCTTTTAGTTGATACTTATTCTGGGTTATTGAGTCGTAAAAGTTACTTTATAGGCAATGAACAAATTTTACACTCGACCTAGACCATCCCTTGACCTTGATTTAACATGGTTTACGACCTATTAACTCGTAAACACAGTTTGAGTCTAATTTTGCTACCATATGACCCATTTTTTCTTTGTGTATTTATATTTACGTGCTTATAATTCATTCCTATCATTTTGCATAAGCACAACATTTTATTGCTCCATTTTATAGTTTGTTGTTTTTGTTTTTTTATTGATGCTTTTATAGTTCGTGTTGAATTTGTTACACGCAATAACTTATGTGCATTTTCCATGATAATTACATGTGATAATTATTTGTGTGTTTATGTGTACAATATACTTGTGATTGTTTTTTTTTTTCATTTTGTTGTCTCTTTACTGCTAAACTAATAGATTAAATTTTCTTTTCAGGTTTTATTTCTATTTTTAATGTTTATATGTCTATATTTATGTTGTTCAGTTAGCCTTAAGAATAATTTATGATGAGTTTTAAGTTAAAACTAATCAATACCCTGCATTGCATCCCAGCATTTCCCTTTCGCTTTACTATGACAGCTTTCCCCCACATTAATTTATTACCTCCTTCTCCCATTGCTTCGTACCAACATGACTTCATACAGGAAGAGAAGGGGGTAGGCTCGGCTGCAAACCTTCGCGCACATATTTATCAGCGTATACCTAAGGCTAAAATTTCTTCACGTGTACAAAATAAGCCATGTTTATTAATATTCCAAAAGCAACGGCTTTCCATTTGATCATACGCTAAAGCCCTCTCCACATTTTCCTTATTCATAAACGTGGGATTAACGAACCTAAACATATGTGGTGCAAATTATTATTTGTTTACTGTACCAAGCTTAAATTAATATTTCAAAAGGAAGAGAAAGAGAACGAGGCAAAATCAAAATGAGTCACGAACAAGGAAACATTGTATAAGGAATGGAATAGGTCACAACCGACAAACGCGGGGGGTGTGAGGATTGTCCACACAACTGAAAACCTTGTGTCACTTCCTGTAAGCACAATATAGTTCGGTCAGTTATGGCCGACTCCATATAAGCTCCACCTACAGACTCGGTCAGTGTAGTCTTGCGCGGCACAGAAAACCAATCAGAAGTTGGCAGTCTGCCATCTTTCATCTCCGCCCCACATCCATGCCCCAGCTGTCAGAAGAAGGTGGGAGGGTTTGGAGGGGGTTTTAGAAGCGCACGCGAATCCGAACAACACAAAGGAAACTCCTTTTATAACAACAAACTTTTCACTGCTGCTTGGCCTTAACTTAAAGAAATCTCATTACAAAGTCTGCAGACTTGGTGTGAAAAGATGCCCTAAGCGATTGGAGGTGAGAAAAAGATAAAATCGATTGGCAATACTGCCAAAGCGAGTTCCATTCACTAAAATAAAGTTGTCGCGACTAAAGAAAGATTCAACGTTTTTGGACTCTGGGCAGGGATAAGAGGGGAGAGTGATGGCAAAAGACGCACATCTGAATATTTTTTACGAGGTGCAGAACGGTAGGGGACGTAGTCCGGTTATTTATGAGCTGCTGAAGAATGTTGCTTCCTCACTCCCTCAAATTATAGAGACCCCGTGTCCATCAATCCCATATATTTCACGTGCCTGATGAGATCAGTTCTTTTTCTTCTTTCAGACTTCAACATGGGATGTTAAGACCTTGTTCCTCTTATCTTTGTTGAACACCGACAATTCGGTTTAGTGTATAACTGTTATTTTATTTAAAAAAATATTATTTATAAATAATGTATAACATGCACATGGTGGTATTTATAGTATGTTTATAAAACCAATAATATCTAAATATATAAGCAGTCATTCGATAAACTTTATATTATTTATTGTCTCGTGTAATCGCTTTTACTGATATCTCTCTGAATGATGAATGTTTCGCCAATCTATGACAATTCGCCAAAAAAATCTCATTATGGATTTACCGGCGTGCTCTAAGCTCCAATTTTGGGCCCCACCAACATATCGATTGAGTTGGGTGGGGTAAGTTAAAAGCGGGACCAAGACAGAAGGGAAATGGCAACGGGGCCTTTTTTTTCAGTAATTCTTTTTTTTTTATACAACTCAAGGCCACATACACATACACGCATGAGTTATTTAAGGTTGAAATGCAACTTTTCTGTCTCGTACATTGTCCTTTATCCTTTTTCTGTTCATAGGCTAAATAATTTTTCGCGGAAAAAATTGTCTTCCCTTTTCTGCCTAAAGCAGCGGAAATTATTTCTAACTTATGGCTTTCCTTTTATAAAATATGGGCATGAACTGGTAAAGAAAAAAGCCAAGAACATTTTTTTATAGTTTTCATCTAACCGCATTACATCCAACAAAGAATTTGAAATTTCATTTTTTTTTCAAAAATAGTATAGATATAGCTATACATTACACTCTTTTAATTAATGTTTAAAATAATTTCATTGTCTCTATTCGGCACTAAGTAAAAGCGATTTTTTTTAAAGTTTGCCATTTTAACATTTAAAAAGAAAAAATACCTAATCCAGTGAAAAAAATTATCGACCCCGTTGTAGCTGCTCGTAATGAGAACAAGGAAATAGAAAATGTTATAGAAAATTTTTTTTCAGCTTGTAGTCTTTTAAATTTAATTCAACGTTTTAAAAAAGTGAAAGAACAAGCGAGAAGTAGTGTGTATATTGCATGGTGGAAATGGAGGTCGGGTGTAATGGGAGGACGGGTGTGGTAGAGGCTGGCAAATGGCTTCCTCGCTCTGCCCGAAATGTGGCCCGTTCTTTATCCCATAACTCTACACGTGATTCTGAGTCCCGAGCTATTTTCAGTCCTTTCTTTTTTTTCTTTTGATATTTTTTTTTATCTCCAATCTTATAATAAGCCTTATCTTTTGTTACTTGCGGTGTGGTAGCCATTATACAACTTGAAATGAAATTACACAATAGTATATTACACCACCAAGAAATAATTTCTTTAAGACTACAATATTATTTTTTTAATACAATTTTTAAACGTTTTAATTTTTGATTTAAAAAACCCTTCTAACCGCTAATGCTACACTAACGTTATTCGATGTGCTGCACATGAACCTCCCGCCATTTTACACCTCACACAACTCCTGCTTTAGTACCACGTATCGGCCATCAGAGGCCATTGCTGTAGATTGCCCATTTCTAACTCACTCTTAAATTAGCTAAATGTTTTCATGAGTGTTACGTGTGTTTACTTAAAAGTACTTCTAACACGAGAATAAATTTGAATTTAGCATACCAGCTGTGAGTGTTACTACTAGTATGTTGTCAACACGAATAAGTATATATGAAACGTACTTGAAGAAATAAAAAAACATGCAATTTTTTTTTAAATAACAGAAATGCACTTTACCTGGGTATGTTGTGCCGTTAGTTGGCCTGATTTGGGGTGGGAGTGGAATCTGTCGTCCCTTGAGAATTGGTATTGGGCTGCAAGGAAGCCGCCGTCTTCGCAGTTTGTGCTTGTTTCTCTTGCTCGTTGAGCTCTTTGATGGCTTGAATTTCTTTCTTGAGTTTCATTCTTCTATTCTGAAACCAGATTTTGATCTGTCTCTCAGTGAGGCACAATGCATGTGCCATCTCTATCCGCCGCCGCCGTGTTAGATAATGGTTGGTGTGGAACTCTTTCTCCAACTCCAGCGTCTGATACCGCGTGTACGTTTGTCGACCACGTCGACGTAGACCATTCGCCCCTAAATATGAGAAACCAGAGATAAAAAAATAGTACAGTTAAAAAATATTTGACACAAAATTTTATTACTAGTGCTATTTTTCTTTAAAATTCTACTTTTCAGGATCGTAAAGATGATAGATAAACAAGTCAAGAAAACAGTTTATTTAAAAATTCCAAAGTAAACCGTGCATGCAAGTCATGCAGAGAAATAGCTTCTTGAATTAGTTAAAACGAGGGCACTAAAACATGCCTGACTGCTTGTCAACTTTCAACTTCTAAAAGAGTACAAAATCACCTGACAAAATTTTTTAAATCTTGCCCCTTTGTGAGAAAGACGAATGCTGGAAACGCGCCTGGCATTTCTAATAGCTCCTTGCATCAAAGTGCAACAAAAACAAGTCGTGCAATGCGAGTTATGCAGCGCACAAATCCCTTTTTTTCCCTTCTCATTCCAGTTCCTGCTTCTAAGGATAAGGTACCTTAATTGTATCGAAATCAAGGAAGTGAGACTAATTGGTCATCTCTTTGCTAAACGGCAATGACGAGAAAGAGAATGAATAGAGGTGCCTATAATCCTAAATGAGATTACTGTCAGTGGTTTAAATTTTTGAGCATCAAGAGGCAAAAATTATTACCCCGTCTCATTACTTAACTTTTACGAGGTGTTTACGCTGTCAGTAATGGCTATATTATTGTAAATTGACTTTCCAAGCACCGCAGACACGACTCACCATGCAGTAAAAAGCCAGAAACACGCTGTAAAACATTCGATAAGCACCCGCGAATTACTCGCCACTTATAACCCAATAACCTGCACACGTTTATGTTATAAAAAGTAAAAATTCTGAGTAATAGATAACATCTTCTTAAGAAAAAAAAATCTGAAAATCTGGTTTTTTCGAGAAACAAATCATTAAATCGTAAAAGTTTTTCAAACATTTCAAATGTATGTGCGAGTTTATTTAGCTCGATTTCAAGTGCAAAAGGTTAATAACTCTGAACGGAGCCATTCTTTCCCAAGTTTACAACATCATGTGCTAAAGAAAAAAAAAGGGGAGGAACGTGTTTTTCCATTTTGCTTTGAAGCTGTGCCAAAGTATTCTTTGTTACACATGACTGCTTGTAAGAACCAGGGACCATCCACTTTAAAAAGGAAAGTAAATAATAGAATGTTTAATTTAAAATCAGATGGCTGCTCTTATATATACATTATAAACGAATATTTTTCAATTAAGTTTGGTTATCGCAATCTTATCATTTGTTAGAAATAAAATACTGTTAAAGAAATAGAAATAAACAAACAAAAACAAAAGAAAGAAAAACGGTGCTTGATGACTGTGATTTGTCATTCTGTCACCAAGGTGCGCTCGTGTGCAGAGCCCCTCTATCTTTCCAACCGATGTGATTTATTTCCCTTAATTTCATTAAGACCATTTTTCATTTTCCAAAAATGACCTCAACGACCGCAAAAGTTTTAGCGATAAGATTCTTCTTACATTCAACAAGCGAGGAAGAAATAAAGACCCCCACTCTACCGATTATGTTGATAGAAATTGGAGAATGAATATCTCAAGAATCAATTTCCAGTTGCGCTTCGGATCACATCAGATGAGAATTCGATTGCACATGGGACCGCGAATCAACTCCTCTTCCTCCATTTCCTTCCCTATCTCCGCCTTCTTCCAACAACTCGCAAGAGAAGAAAAAAACCCTCCAAAAACTTCCATAATCGTTAACCAGATGGCAGCCAATGACGGAGGAAACACCAGAACAAAGATAGCCGGGGAAAAAAAGTGGGGTTCGTCTTAGGGTCGAAATTCCATCTGCAAATCGATTTAACACTACGGACAGAAAATTCACTGCTTTCATCCAGCAAATAGACCTATAGCCTGCTTCCTGCAATTGTAAACTATAATGGTATTTTGGGAGAGAATATGGATATTGATTTTGGATATCCTACAAATGTGAGGACAACCCACTTTGTAAAAGGTTCTCTATTCTCCCCAAAATGTGTCTTCCTCCCCTTATACGTGGGGTACTTTGCTCTACTCACCCCGCCCTATACACTTAACCTCACCATCTTCTCGTTTAGGTCAACAGGGTTATTATTACACTATATTGGAAATTCCATTATACTTGATAAAAGACTCCTCTTACAACTGTCACGGCGATATACTAGCATATTAAATAAAAGTACGTAGTTGTCCTTAATTTCTCGAGTCGGTTTGTTGGTCCTCCTTGGATTCTCATTCTATCTGTTTTAAAAAGCATAAACATATTTTGCAGATATTGATTGCAAGTGGAACAGTTTTATATAAAAATAAAAATCTCGTGTGAGGAAGTAAATTATGACTACTTGCTGTCTTAAATTGGGTGAAAGAAAAGATTCGACTCAGCCCCCAAAGGGTTATGTGGTCATCGAGCATGAGACTCCCCGCGGAGGCGCGCGCACATAAATATACCGCTGAACAGCATGGAGAAAGGCCGCCCGAGTTTCCTACAAGGCCCACGAGCGAGAATCAGCCGAGCCAAGTCACATAAATCATGAACCATGCAACCAACAATCAAACTCAAAACTTTCACCGGGATTTTCTCGTGTACTCAATTCGTTGAACGATATTAAAATTTAAATTTTAATACCACAAAAGAGTAATGATTTAAACCATTTTTCTAATATGAGTATATATATTTTGTTGGTATCGATCAGAAAAGATAAATTTTCAGCGTCGCTTACAGCCATTTGTCTACAGGAGTGGTTTCGTGCTTTCGATTTACGACCTATCGTATAACCATAAATCAAACAAGTTTGACGATTTCTGTTCAGTGAGCAGTATTTTCGATGACCACATGTGCGCGATATACACAACCAAACTGCAAACATTGACCACACGCTATCATTTACCATTAGCGCCATTAACTTGTATTTAATTAAGAAAGAGAAATTTTTCAATCTAACAATTTTTATATTGTACATTAACATCGAAAAAAATTCATTATCATTTGCCAACAAATGGCGCCATGATGATTCTGTGGTTTCTCGTGCCAAACTTCTTAATGTCTTAATGATGGCTCATCTCAACCAGTTTATTCTTAAGAGGCCTCTTTAAGTAATATTTCCTGCTGATCTTTGATAGGTTTTTACTTGTTTGTTTGCGTGACCTTGCTTTTTTGACTCAATTTATGTGACTGCTTCTAATGCCCCCCTTAGCCTTTTTCTCTTCATCATTGTTCTTTTTTCCACAATCTTTCTACATTTCTTTTTCTAGTAAACGTAAAAGCGTTTCTCCAGCAGTATCTCTCTAATTATGCTATTTTTTTGTCTTTTTGCACTGGCTCTAACAAATGAATGGCCAAGACATCTTGCTCGAGTCCCCCCCTTTCTTCGCAAAACGTTGGCAGTACGATGAAGACACTCTTGGTTCCCCTGACATTGATAGATGTGTAATTTGTATGGCGAGCTCTGCTCAGCTCCACTGTTTCCCAACTGCATCTCCTCGGGTCTCTGCACTGGCACATTAAGAGTTTTCAATCATTAGAAAAGAGGCGGTGACTTCCACATCAGTCCCTTCATATAAATCTAAATAACAATTTGTACCATCTAACTTTTCGAGAAACCATTATCCCCTATCACAAATGGAGAAAAATCATAAGAAAAAAAATTTCTTTCTCCACTTCCTAACAGAACAAGTTCATAAACATCAGGACGCACGAAACAGCTGGTTCTTAATGGTATTCTTGGGGATTGGGCTTTCTGCACTACACGGGTGTCTTGATACGAAGCGCACCATTTATACCATATGTTTAAATGTTTTTTTAGACAAAAATAATTGCTTTCCTTAAAATATAGAATACCAAAAATTTCTACCTGTGCAAAAATAAGCGCCATCTGTTCGTTGGATTTCTAAATCTTTTTAAACAATCTCATTTCAATGTGTTCACATGGCAGTCAAATAGTAAAAAATGCAAGCAAAATATTTTCTCATGCTGTTTCCATCCTTGCGTGCAACCGTTCACAGAACAGTAGGCGAGTCTCTATACTACAACTTCTGACACATTTCGAACAGTTTTATGGCCAGCCCGTCGCCATAAAGCAATGCCACGGTGATGGAACATAGTCAGTCAAAGGGAGGGCGCTGTTAATCATGGGTGGCTGCGGAAAGAGGCGCAAAAAGGAAAATGCCGAGAGAAATCACGGAACCAGCAAAGCTGGAGAAAAACAGTGTTTTGTGTGCAAACAACAAACCAACCATCTTTTCTTCCTTCAACAGACCTACGAAAAATAATATTGCCTCGAAACCAAACGTCAGTTTGACTTTAGCAAATACAACACCCAGCATGAAACACCATGGACACATTCACATTCAGCCGACCGCGTGGTTGCCTCAGGGTGATGCAGCACACACTCACTCACCCGTCTACATCATAAAAAAATAAAAAAAAAACAAGATCTAACTTTCTAATCCTCATTCAGCCTTTAGTTCAGTATCTAAAAAAGAAATAAAGAACAAAGCATAAAATATGGGGAGTTTTGACTTTTTTTTCCCTTTTTCCTGATCAATTTTTCCAGTTCAATGGACAGATTTTTCTTTTTTTTACTCTGAGCTTAGTACTTTTTCATTCTTTTTAAAATCTATTTTCCTCAACCTTTTTTTGGTTCATTCTCCTTCAAAAGATTTCACATTTCCAGGAAAAAAATTAGAAAACTCTTTTTAAAGTATTAGTTTTTTCTATATATGCGCGTAGAAGAGTACTTCTTTTCTTTCGAGAATCTTGTTTGAACATTTTAAGATTAAGATATCGGTGCCATCTATCGCCCATCATGGGGCGGAATACATTACACTTTAAACAATGCCAAGTGCTCTCTTCACCATTCGACTACGAGCACAAGCTCCCAACTGCATTTGATAGTGGGCGCCGCCAAACCACACAGAAATTGCCTCCCTTTTATCGCCAATTGCCAACATAACCACTTTATGGTTCTTTTATCACCAATCATAATCAAGGCAAATATTTGCTATTGATAAGATTGCCTGCGTGCTGCATTTTAGCCAAGCGAAAATTCCCCTTCTACATTGCTAAGTCTAAGTCCCCCAAGGACTAAACCAAGGTAGCACAAATACTTGTATCCGCTCCACTGATTCTTTTCCCATCCTTCACAATTTAAAAAGACCGGGGTCAGAGCTAAAGAAGCTCTTTAATAATGTTTACTCGTAAATTTGCATGGCACCTTGCATTACACTAGATGAAAAAAAAGTTGCACTGTTTTGACCTCATTAGCTATAGATCCTTTGGCTCGTGTGGGCAATGAGTTTTTTCCTCAAGGTGTGAATGGAAGTCCTAACTCAAGCAGACAGTATCTGTTATTCTTAAAGATGAATTAGGTCGCCGAGTGGAGAGGCTTCTTCAATTGCTTATCTCGCAAGCAGCTTTTTTTTTCTTCTTAGTAAATACTCAGGACATAAGAGAGGTTGACTTTGGTCATTCACGTCAGTGAAATCTTTCAAAAGGGAGACTCTACTTCTCCTGTCAATGAAACCCAGCCATAAACAAGCAAGTCGGAGAAAAAAGTCGTAATTTTTCTCTGCTTACAAAGACATGCACTCAGGTGCGGATGATAGAAAAAAATACTAAAAAAAAACAGTTGTAAATTATGTGAATGAAAATATTTAATGTTTATTCTTAAGTTTTTTTTATTTTTTATTTTCTCTCTGGCTTAAGTAAACTACAACTTTTAATACAATATAATTGAACGTCAAAATAAACCGGATGTTGCTTGGGGAGTTCAGTTAAAGAAAAAACAAAATGAATCACGCAATGTTTATTGATTGCATAATGGTAAACTGGTGCATTCACACCTGAAAAGAATGTAAACTCCTCTTAAAAACGAATAAACAGTAGTCGGATTGATCGATAGAGAAAAATACAATCCAGAAAATCCGTGTTGTCACGAAAACCAATCATTTCTTTCCATGTTCCCCCTCAGAATAAATGTCACAAGAGAAAAGCAGTCAGAAAAGCAGAGAGCCAAGACTAATTTCCAACGTGATAATCACCGATTTTTGGATGCTTCAGGGACTTTACGAAATGATTTTATCTTCCTATGCAAAGAAAAAAAGGAGGTGAGCGCACTGCACCGCGCAGCATTTTTTGACCCACGGGGTAAATTTGACAACCTCGGTCACAGTTCCTATGATTTTTTTTACTGCCTTTTTCTCGTTACTGCACATGCGCAGTTGACTTTCATCTACTACAGAAGGTGATGCAAGTAAATCAGCCGGCGGCGGCTTGCCTCTTGAAAACGGCGTGCGATACCAAGGCGAGTGCATGGTATCCTCGTCGCAGCACCGCTTCTGATGGGAGAAGCATGGCCGACGGCGGTAGAAAGGCGGGAATTCTGTTGCCATGGTGATGGGGCGCTTCTGTTTATCAGCCTCCCGTTTTTCATCTTGAGAGTTTTTTCCCTCCCATTTTTTATATTTTTTTTCCTAAGGGAAGTGGAATGGGGATGTGGAAAATGCAGAGAAAACGCGTTGGGTTCGAGCCAATGATTCACGTGCCCAACGTTGGTACAAGTCGAGCTTAAAAACGAAGGTCCAAAGCCGACACATCCATTATATTCAAACATTCTTTTAAACTAAACTCGCACATCCATATTTTTTTCCTCGCAATTTTTTTTTTCCCAATTTTATTTTTACATTTTTTTCCTTACACAACCCCTCCACTTCCCCCATATCATTTTAACCTCTTCCACTTGCCTCTCCAAAGTTGTTCTGTCTTCTCTCAACGTCGACTCAAGATTGCCCAACAGTCAGAGAACAAAGTAATAAAAAAATATATAAAAAGAAGGGAAAAAATTGTACATTGAATTTACACTAGTCGACGAAATGATCTGTTTCTAATGGCTGCCCGTGGACGTTACTTAAGTCACTACATGCTCTCTGTGTGGCAAATCCCAGCCAAATCTCGGCGGGTCCATCAACACTCTGATGTTGAGGGATAGCTCCTGTCGTATTCGCAACCCTATTTGTGATCTCTGTAACATAAGGATGTGGCCTGACGTGACTGTAACAAAAGCCTTTCCCCCCTGAGATATACAGAGCATCTCCGTGTTTCTATACAGCAGGCTACTATTGTATTTGACAGGCTTCTGCTTTGCACTTTAATTAATGAGATAGCTTAAGTCAGACATTGGCTGTGAAAAACGAATGGGTCCGGACGCGCGGGCGGCAGTTGGGGCGAGGAGTTGAGGGATGGGCCTATCTCGAGTTGCAGCCCGTGAAGGGAGGAGGGGAGAAACGAAGGCCCTTTCTAATTATTGCTCCTGGCTCTGTTTTATTTACTTCAACCCCAGAGACGGGGTTAGGTATTGAACATTTATCTTATTCACTACTATAACACATTCTGGAAATGTATTTAGAATTTAAATTACATATATATATATATTTGTCACTTTTCTTAGACATAATCCCACCCCAAAATTGAATTTTTTTCAAACCTATCACACACTTCATAAAGCGGATTGGCACAGACTAAAACTCTCAACCCTCATCCCTATTTTTTTTCCTTCACATCACGCTGCTGGCCCCTAGTGGCATAACGCAAACAGAGATGCAACATATTTATGAGTTTTCACAATGAAGAGTGTAAATTTTAACCTCCTCCTATTTATAGCTGAGAATTTTCATGCGGTTGGGAACAAAAGGATGTCACAAAGGGTAAAACTGCTGAGCTTAGAGAGCAGCTGCAAAATTTTTACCTTTACCATCGAGGCAATTGGTGAAGAAATCTTTTAATCTTTAACTCATTTTTTCCCTCCCTTCACCCCGTTTAAGCTTTCCGCTTTCATGAATTACATCTAAATCCTGATTTAAAGTTTCTTCTAGCGATATTGAAAGAACGGACCCCCATTTGAAGCGAAGCCACTCTTATTCTCTTAATTCGATTTTTTTATTTCAACCCCCAGACCACTATCAAACCACAAAAAACGGTTATTTTTAAAGGTTCAAATAAAAGTTAAATTTTATCATTGTGAATCACTTAATGTCTACTTAAAAATGTAATTTATTTTAAGAATAAAGTACAGAATACTAAGTGCCATTAAAAAAAATTAACCGGAAGGCAAGAAACAAAAAAAAGGGAGAGAAAAAGGCTTAACTGTGCTTCTTTGTCATCATTGACAAAAATATTAACCCAATTCATTATTTTTCCTGCACATAATTTTTGCATATCAACAAGATCTAGAGAAATTTACGATGGTTTAAATGTAATAATTGAATTAAAGATTTAATTTCAATTTAATTGAAAAGAAAAATTCCGTACTTCCAATTTACGCATTTTCCCCTCACTTTTATCTGTTAAGGGATCGTATAACAGCGCAACCTGTCTTAGTTGTTTAAAAAAAAATTCTTGGTAATAAAGTAGAGGCTACCCTCAAACCGAAGGCGGGTTTTTGGGTTGTCACAAAGTCCCTCTTGCGGCCGCTACTCACTAGTGGGGGCAAAAGGGGAAGAGTAGGAACCTTTCATGAGCAAAACCTTAAACTTGGAAAGGGAGGAGAACTTATTCCCAGATGGAAATAGGAAAAAAGGAAGCTGATATTTTTGTATGCTGCAGATGCGCGACCATTTTCCTGTGTCTGCCTTGACGATGACACGCAAACATGACTGTAGAAACACGTGTCATAAAAGGAAAACAATTTATGAAACATTTTATCTCAAAAAATAAACCGTATAAAATTTAAAAAAAATAATTATTAGACTAATAAAACCAAAAGTAATAAACATAAACATGTATACTAAAAATAGACGAATTAAATAAAATATTATTAATTATTTTTTTTTTAAAAATGAACATTATTTTAATTCGTAATCGTTAATCCACAAATGTTGTAAACATACATGTATTTAAAATAATCGTAGGTTAACCCCAGCTTAAAATAGTGTGCTAACGGCTTCGCTTCGTACATATACGTACGCTAGTGAATGGCGTCACACTTGGTTGTAATCCTATCATGTTGTGCACCACTTTAATGCACTAGACCAGACTTACTGCCAAGGCAAACAGCAGTGAAAGAGACTGCCCGAGCACTTACAGGAATAAAGCAAGAAAAAGGTTTCACTACTGATGGTGAGAAAGAAGAGACAGCAGCAGAACTTGTTCCGAGCTCAATTCCTCGGTGACATAAAGCTGAATGATGAGTTGGACCAAGAGCCAAGCTCCATATTGAAACTCTCGCTGCTTGCGGTCTAAGAAATTATGGTGGGCACACGCACCAAAAACCATTAGCAGCTATTCTACTTCTTTTCGCAATAAGCAAATAGATGGAAACGAGCAAGCACTCCAGCCGTCATCCATTTTAAACATTCGCCCTTCACCAATGTTCATCTCTCTCGCCTCCATTAGAATCAATCCAACACCGAGTCGTTATAACGAGTCCCTCCTTCTATCTAGCCTCTAACCGTGCTAATATATTTTCTGGCAGCATGTAATCTAACCAGCTTTCAAGCTGCACATTTTTGATATCAGTTAGCTTAGTCGCACTTAATAATTTTATTGCCATATTATCCAGGTGATAGAATTTTTTTTTTCATTTTTCCAGAGTAGTCAAAAATAAATCACTATTTGAGTAATTTGTGAGAAGAAAAAACAGTATCGTTCGTTCTACTCGCTCTAATCCAATTCCGTGGAGAAATCGAAGTGCCAACTGCATAGTGCACGTACAAACTCTGCACATAGGGCCACACAGACGTGCGCTAAAGTCTGTGCAGCAATGCTCTTGACACATTGAAAGCTTTAATCTGGGAGGGAGAGAAATTATCCATGGGTAAATCGGGGGTTGGCAACGAATATCTCTGTATAGGGGAAAAGGGATAGTTTGTGTGTGTGCCTATCATTCCATTGATCCAAGTGGCAGATTAGAATCTCATAAAAATCACTTGTAATGTTTATTTGCAGTAAAACAAAAGAAATTGCTTTTCAACCACAAAACAATTTAATCATCTCTCTTGTCATTAGTTTCCTTTTCATTTCTCTTTCTCGTACAAACTTGTACCTTTTTTGTTATATACAGACACAAAATTTGCTAATATTAACGCGGACACTCACCCTGAGGGAGCCCCTCTGTGGACACACGGAGGGAAACTACAACCAGCTGCAGCTGCTTCAATTATACGAGTCGAGTGGTGAGTGGCGAAGCAGCAGAAAGAGCAATCGAAAGCTCTCTTATAGGTGACTACCTCAAGCATTTCTTAAAAGCTCAATCAATCAATTCCACAAATAAATTATATTCAATTTATAAAATAAAAAGTTCAGGGTTAAACCACTGAAAGAAAAGAAAAAAATGGATTATTTCCACTCTGCTAATATCTCACCAAGTGTAATAAATGGCCGCTTAGTAAGCTAGAAGGCTTTGGTCACCCGCCAAAATCCCATCAACATCTTACCTTATAACAGAGGCCATGGTACCCAACACCTTCAGTCAGACAGCCGTGTCTGGCAAGCTCGCAACGGTGATGGGATATTTTATATCACACCAGAGTTAAAATGTACTTAAGGGTATTTTATGGCCACAGGACCAATAACTTGGATCTTAAAAAACATGACGGGTACATAGAATGACGTCACCTTTAAAACTCAACACACGCATGCATTTAGCCTAATCCAAAAAACACTTTTATTACAGTAATAAAAATTGAAAATTTTTCATTCATTACTCAATACGATTTACAAATCTAGTAGGCCTATCGTAACGAGATTAGCATCTTTCAACCTCGGAAACAAGGTTTTAGAAGCAGCTATGGCCGATCAAGAGAAGGGAAAATGAGATGGCAGTACGGAGTTTAAGTAAAACGCAGTGTGAAACATTCGGTGTTGAATGTGACTCTACTCACCTGCAATTGCCATCCACGGGTAGAAAGTATGATTCGTGGCTGGCTGCTGCACTGGCGAAGCCGCCGTGGAGGAGTTCGTAGTCTGACAACACTGAGTCCATGAGTTGGGCACCCGGTCGCGCGGACTCGCTCCCGTCTCGCCTGCGAAGGAGCGGACTGAGTCCGGCGTGCACGCGGCGGGTCTGACGGGCAGCGAGCCGCCAGGCCAAGCGGTTACCTCTTTGGCTGTCGAGCTGTATCCGTTCTGATCTTTGGCAGCGCAGTCCGACTTGTACGTGGTTTGGCCATCGGTCGACGCGGTGCTTGACGAGTACAATTTGCAGGGTGAGCCCGTCGCCGGACTGTCATACGAAGAGTCCTGGTGAGCCCGAGTTTGGGGTTGCGGGTACGGCGGCACGGTCAGCCCTAACGGGAACCGGTAAGCTTGTTCGCCGGATCCCTGGCTCCCATAAAACCCGCCTTGATCAAAGTACGAGTTCATCATCCAGCCGACACACACACCACCCTCGTTCCTTGCGACATCAGATTTTGAATTTCTATTTTTTACTCACGTCAACGTGTTAGATTAAATTTGTTCACGGCAGGAATGTGTAAACATTTCAAGGACAACCCGGAAGGGCAGTTTCAGCCAATCACCAGCCTCAGATTCGACCGCATCACGCACGCACTCACGACTGTGTGCCTCCGAGCGAGATTAGGTCTTCCAATCAAGAAACGAGTCAAGGGTTATACCGTGACCCAAAGCATTGACCCGCCATTGCATCTATACAACCTTACGATAATAATTTCTTGTAAAATCCGCAAAAATATCAAATAGGTAAGGTAAAAAAAATTTCCGTTACACTAGAACCCAATATTCTAACACTTTTCATTTGCTAGGCATTTTATTTTGCTCTTCTCCCTCCCTCTTTCGGCGTATGTGCTGCGCGATGGCGCTGGCTTGGCGGCAACACGATCGATCGCTCATTTGATTGGCGCTCCCTTTTGCACATATACTCAACACAACGTCACTATGGAAACAAACCTTTGCTAGACCTTTTTCCTAACCATACCAAACCTAGTCATGAATAATATTTTCAATGGTAACCTTCATTTTGTTTAAGGAAAAAACCAACACCTGCACATTTTTTGTTTCACTCACCTGAGTAGATGCAAAACAAAGGAGCATGAACTTGTTTTGTTCATAGATTATCTCCTCTTTAACGACTTATATTTAAATTTATGTTGTTAAAAGTTTTATTTGCAGTAAATAGAAGCTTTTATAAGATTTAATTTTGTAAACAGAAAGCGTCAAGGCAAGTAAAAAAGAAACACTTTTTGCGTTTAAATTTAAATTAAAATAAAAAAAATATATTTGAAATAAATTACCTGGATACAAGTTCTTATATAACGTCCATTTCCTAACTTCCTTTTCAAAAAAATCAACTTTTTTTATCCGATTAATTCAAGCATTTCAATTCCCAGGTACGTTGATGTTGAAATGTAGCATTTCGACACAAAATCTAATAGGGAAAAAAGAAAAAAATGTTATTTTTGATTGACACATACAGAACTCGAACTTAATACAGTACACCGATTTTATATCCTACAAACGATAAACACGTTTTTAAATAAACTAATAAAATAAAAATTGTAATGCGTTTAATACAAAATTTAATTTAAAATCAATTAATACATAAACTTTGTTTAATTTCTCTAAAGAGAAATGTTCTTAAAAATACTAAGAGAATATTCCAATAAATTATAAGTTTAAAGAAAATGAAAAATCAATAATAAAATCAAATCAATTAATCAACTAGATTCACTATTTCCATCTAAAACTCAAGTACATGAATAAAGCAATAACACTAGAATCTAGGGGGAAAGCATGATGGATAATTTACAATTTATATGCGGCTGTGACATCATTATGTTTACAAGGTACTAACCACTCAACTTCTTTCATGTTGTTAAGATATTTTCACCAAAGTTTAGTACGTTTTCAGTTTATATAAAGATTACCAAAAAAATAGCCCATTTCTTTAGATTAAAATAGAATTGTTCTTTGTTTAAATTGAAAGAATTCAATAAAGCTTGTGCGCACTCGATTTGAATTGTGACACAGTTTTAGTCAAATGGCAGCTATTATATAGAAAAAAGAGAAGAACTACAACTAGAAAAGCCTATTTAAATAAATTGCCATTAAGAAATTCAAGTGGTCAATACGACCAAAAGATGCAACACGTGTCCAGATGGATGACCAAATGTAATACGAAACAAATTTATTCCAATGCCTAATGACTGCTGTTAGATATATCGATTTAGCATCAAGAGCTCGCTTCAATGGCTTTGCCTTTGCACCAATACTACACACCAACGCGTACATACACATGCCAGAGGTTGAGTTCAACTACCCAACACCAGGCGGACACAAGCCGTTAAGTTTGTTGACCAATTAAAGTTTGAAAATATTATGCAAACGTAAAAACTTTGTTCATAATTAATTTTTTTTATGTGCCGACCTAAAAATTTCATTTTTTTGTCATTTCTTTTAATTTGATGTCTTAATCTGCTGAAATGATGTAATGAGCTGCACATTCATCAAAACACAAGAGTAGTTTTCCATTCCTGTATAATAAATAACTTTAAATAGTTGTTTTTATTTGCTTTACGAGCGTTATACGGGAAATAGACGTTTTTTATTTATTACTACAACACATCGGTACAATTATGTTTTCCTACTGAGATAATTACCCCATATAAAATTGCCTTCTGCATTTTAACAGTCAATAAACAATAACATTATGGAGGATTGACAGTAGAATAGACTATACTTTAGCTACCAACTGCTCGACTCATCTCTAATCATTTGGCCAAGTTGGCAGCCCAATAAAGCAACGTATTTGACCTCTAGCTCTTAACAATAAACTACTTGGACAAATGCACTGTCAACACTGCTGTTGGATTAAGAGATAAGCCTAGGTTTATGGAGTCATAAGTTGGGCAGGAACATAAGGACATCTTTGACGTTAGTCAATTGGCACATGTGTTGCTAGTCATTGAACCAACTCTTCAATTGTCCACCCAACTTTTTCTTTCAAATTAAGATATATATTTATACAACTGGACTCTCCTCTTTTGTTCAACTCCCTTTTAGCTAGTCCTACCATGTGTACGTGTGTGTGGGTATTTTACGACTTGCAAGGTCGAGTTTGGCTTTTAGGTGGATTCTGTTCATAGTTATAGTGGTTGCCTTCACCTCCTGATGGATAGCAGTAGCGGTTCGATCGTGCTGATAACACTCCCGTTGCCTTTTACAATAGGGACCGGGCTGGGGCAGTTTGACGACTGCCCCCAAATTCATCCCGGGATTGCGTTCGCGGGCCAAGCCCCTTCGCTCGGTGTTGAATCGAACGAACATGCAGCGGGCGGAATCGGGGGCCATGTACAATGCTCGCGCACAGGTTGTGTCATCCCAAAGGCAGTAACAACGCACTCGTCTGGAATAATCACACGTTCTGAGGGACACAGTAGGATGAGGGGGAAACGATAGCTGTGTGCTGAATTCTTCTCTCTCTCTCTCTCTCAAATCCTTTTCCTGCATTTAATCACAGACTGGGCAAATAACGACAAAAGTTTTCAAATCCATAATGTGTTACTTTTCTACTCCCCGGAAAACTTTAATGGGATTTTAACGACATTTCTCATCGTATCTAAGGCCGTAAGTGCAGTGTCCAGGGTGTGTAGTGTACTAGGGGTAATTTTCAATTCAAAGAGCTATAATTCCTTTTGTTTTCCAAAGTCCGTCTCCCACCCTTTTACTGACAACTGCATAACTATAATTTCGCTCACAAAAGCTTATGGCTTCTCTTCTTGGCAATGCATTAATGCTGTGTGCATCCACGGGGAGATTTTCGTTATGAATTCCGCTGTTCGTTCGCAGAGCGAGTCCCATGAGAAAATGATGCATGCATCATAACCCACCAAGTGTAGTGGTGGGGTGATTTCAGCTCCTTAACTTTGCCCGTCAATATTACTTCCTTTGTTACTGAGTGTCAAAGATATGGGAATTTACTAAATTCACTGCACCCCTTCCTGAAGTACAGGCTTTATGAATTTTTATCTATTAAATTAAACGCGCACTCATGCTTTTATATAATTTCTCACATGCTATGTGAACTTAATTGCATCAAATTACACCGTACCAGAGACTTGTTATTTGCATATTAAGTACGGAACACACGTACAAATCCGTTAAAATTGCTCTCCTTCATGGATCATCTGTTTCATTAGTTTAAAAATATATTTAGGTTGCTTTAACTAAGTACAATAACCTTAATTCGGCCTATTTTGAGACATCCTAAATATCTGTCATACACTTTTCATATTTTTTTTAAAAATAAATAATAATAATACCATGAAATTAAGTTTAAACTGCCTTAATACATAACATTTTCCTTGTTTGGTAAGAAAATCAAATTTGGCATATTTTCGATTAAGAACAGTACCAATATGAACCAATAATTTTTTATGGAAATAACAAATTGTAAGAGACGCCACCTATACAACACAGGTAATAATCGGTTTGAAACAATTTAAACATTTAAACATACAATCAAATCATATAGTGGAATAAAAAAGGTGGTGGCCAGAACAAATTGGTCGAATTCGAATTATGAATAATTCATGAGGAATCGAAAATAACACATCACAAACTATAGGGTTCGCGAGAGGTTACTGCATAAATTACGCCCTTAAAATGTAGCTGGGTAACTTTTTTTGGAAGTGCTCAACACCAGAACTAAGTCTTAACCTATATGTTTTGTTTTCTGTGTATACATTTTGCATCTGACTACGACATAAAAGGAACTATTTCAAACCCAAAGCCGCCCTCTACAGTGCATTAAAATTGATATACTTCAGAAAAGTGCAAACCAAAAGCATTTTTCTATTCACATATATATAGAGTAAAAAATGCTGATGTCAGAGCTGCTGTGCAAGTTCAAACTTGAGTTTTTCCTCTTTTTTTCCTCTCATCCTTTTCTCTTGGGACCTTGTACTTTTAAAGTAGTCTTCTTTAAAAATAGTATAGTGTAGCAACAAGAAGACGAGACGGAATAGGAAAGAAAAGAATGAAAAAGAAAAAGCCTTTTTGTGGGAACATCAAGTTTTCAAAATACTGGTTATAGCCCAATCATCCATTTGAAAAGAATAAGGGGAATAGGTTTATATCCAGCTGACGGACTGGCGACTTTCGAAGCTATTACGTCCATATGGTGCAAACTGAATGGGAAATATTGAAATCAGAAAAATAATATGCAAATGTCCGGTGTAATGACATGCATTCTCAGTAATTGATATAGATTAATTGAATTCTCATTTCACAAACTCATTAAACGATACCAACTTTAAACTGCTTATTTAATTTCCAGTTTAGAGATAAAATTTTCCATATCAAACATTTTTAAGTGATAAGTTAAATTATAGATTTTAAACAGTATTGCGTAAATGACCTTTCATGCTTGCTTTATCAATGCCAATTCTGATCACTCCGAACCGTATCATACAACCAATAGTTTTGATGTTTAAATCGAGGTCTACTCACTGATGTGTAAACTATGCGTGATCAGGAAGGCAAGTTTCTATTAAAAAATAGTCACCCGCAGAGTGCCCCAATAAACTCATTACGACAATTGCACCGAGACGTGCTATCTATCAATGTCACCCTTGAAAGGATGCCTCACTTAGAGAACCAGTGTTTCACAACCTATTTGATATTATTCTTTTATTAAATCATTAAAACAAAACTTCTTGTTACTTTTAAATTTTTATCATTCTTGAGTGTTACAGGCTAATTTCCTAATTTTATTAAAAATTAATTCAGTAAAAAAAAAATAAAAAAGAACAAAAAAGCATTAAAGAAGTTTACTTAAGCAGTGAAGTACATTATTCATGCACTCGAAGAAACAGTATTAAAAGTGTCCATAGCGGTTTAAGCTAGGTCTATGGAAGCAGTGCTTGTGGGATTACAGCCAGGTGGCAAAGTAATAACGAATGGGAAGCGTAGCCAGGTCGCCGATAATGTAAGAGGCTTGCTCCTAGCAACCTGCCCATTGGAATGGGCTGAAACTGGCCACAACCAAAGAGGAGGACCTCGGCTGCTGAACAGTCATGTAGCTGCTTGCAGATGGTTTTATTTATGATAGGGAAACAAAATCCATAAAACGCATATTGTGCGTAAAAAATGCTCAGTCGAGGTCAAAAAAATTAAAATAAAAAAGAAAAATATAAAACGAAAATGGATGCAGATTGAATCAATACATCAAATCGAAAATTTATCCACATAATAATGTTTGAATTTCTTATTTAAAATTGCTTCAGAAAAGATGTTTACATATTTCTTTATTTTTTTTACATCGAAAGTGACATTCAAATCTTTTTCTAACAAAAAATATAAGTTTTCGCTCGAATAAGTTGTACTGGAGAAAACCCATGGCACTATGTCTTTATGATTTGTAGCATCTATTCTTTCAAGTTTCGGTATTACCGCTGCCCCAGCAATAAAACAATTGCCACAACAGGTTTCCCCTAACTGTGCTGAACGTACCTGCTGTCATGTGCAACGTTAGATAACACGAGGCCAAGCGCTTCCCCAGGGACAACAGCCTTCGTATACTAGCACAAGGTTATCTTAAGGAGCAAAACCCTTACAACACCACCATGTTCCAATAGTCACTCCACAACCTTCACGTTTTTTGACATCATAAAACACTTGAGCACAGGCTTTTCAGAACCATTTTGCAATTTCAAAAAAATGTAATTACAATGTTTAAGCTTATATTTATTATTTTTTTATTAATATCCGTCTAGCCTGTTTTATTTTATTACACAAGACGATCAATAAGACAGGTGACGTAGACAATGTATACATCTCACGTTTCCAGTTGGCTAAAGGTTTGCCAATTGAATTAAGTTTTATCACGTCATAGTTGGGAAAAGTGGAATATTGGCTTCACATCAATAATAATAGAAAGGTAGGGGAGACTCAGCTGTCATGCATTCATCGCATAAAGAGAAAGGCAGAGGGAGGTGGTCAGCGTGGCGTACATGAAAGCATAAACACACTAGGCTTTAATTGTACTGGATTGTTCACATGGGGATAGAAGCCAATGAGGCACCTGAGCTCCAAAGCAACACCCTTCACGGTGCAAACCGTGGACCCAAGGGGGCAGCAGTATCCACAACAAACTCTATCCATAATTTGTTTATTTAATAAACATCTTGACTCTTATAATTATTATTCTAATGAAAGAAAATTTATTTAAATCTTAAAAAGCTTGCTAAAGATTTTATTTTTATTTTGCCATTTAAATTGCGCTTCTCTCTTTCTTGAATCAATAAATTTTTCTGGAACATTAGCTATTAACATGGCTTTGTAGATTTCATAAGTTTCAGAGACAACATATTAATCGATATAATGTATTTTCGCAACGATAAATTGTTTATAAGTTGATTGGGTGAAGATTTAGGGGAGACAAAATGGAATAAAAACAAACAGCCATAAAATTTATGTTTACCTAAGAAAAGAATAAGCAAAGAGCAATAAAATTTTTCACAGAATCCATTCAACACAGTCTCTACAGCAGGATCATAAACACATTAGGAAAACAGGGAAAGTATAAAAACCCGTACTTCCGTATAGAAACACAAAGTAGCCACGCCTGTAAACCTGTCTGATAAGACTAGTCACTTTTTCCTTGGCATGAAGAATTACTCGAGTATGCAGTTTGTATTTAAGTTCCGTCGTGTAATTTAAAAGTCGTAAAAACTCTACCTAAATATATTTAAAAAGCTACCTGCACGATTGTTTTATTGTAATTACGGTGGGCTCTTTTTTGACTACGTGATTCATTTATTTCACACGTTCATAACAGAAAAAAAAATATAAATGATCGCTCATGTGTAAAATAATTAAGTATAAATATACAAGGCTACTTTATAACTCGTGTCCAGAACTTCAAAGTGATAAGATTTTTTTTTTCTGTTATAAAAACTTGAACAACTTGAAAAACTTTTCTGTCATCCATACAACCTACAAAATCTATTCTTCCCCAAACAGTGAAGGGATGCGTGTAATTTCAGACTAGAACGATCGATGACATCGCGCATGATCAGTGTGTGCGAGGCAAAGCGTACATAAGCCATATAACGAATAAACGGAATGTTTCCAATTTCAGTTGTTCACTTTGATGCAAATACGATTACATAAATAAATCTGTTTCCAATAAAGTAAATAAATATTGTTAAAATTTAAATAGAAAAATTTAAAATAAGACTTATGAGTATTATATTTTGAATTTTATGAAACCTCAGTTTAGGTGTTCAATACTTGAGTTGAAAAATTAATAACACGGATCGTGAATATCGTTGAAGATAATACATGTGTTAGAGCATGCAGCTGCAGCGTTTATATTCGCGACGAGAGAATTGTGAAATATGGCTGATCAATGCAGCAGCAGGCATTAAGGGTTGGCACTTGCTTTATAAGACTTTGCAGCAAAGCTAGGAAAACTGTTTGTTTTGGAACAAAACATTAGCATAAAGACCTGCGCACAGAAAGGGTAATGGAATCCAGAAGCCATGTGAGAGGGTATAAGGTAGTTGTTTGAAAGTCAAATTAAAGTAGTTTATATATTGTTTTTCTCCCGTCCCTTTGCCAGCGCGTCTCGCGAAATATATTAAGGAACACAAAGCCCCTGATAAATTTTCAAATAAATTCCATTTAGAGAATGGCCAAACTGAACTGAACAGAGTTCACTATTAATTACAAGTAGCATGACATGCCAGTTGATAGTCTACAATTTTCCAATTGGCTCACTTACCTATAGTAAATCAGAATAAATCTTTACCGACATTAATCTACGCATATGCCTTTAGTGGAATGCGCATTCCAAACAGCACCACAATGGAATCCTCTGGTTATGTCTTTTCCAACTGTACCAAACATTTACAACTTGACTGCAAAACTTAGAAAATTTATGTTTCCAATGAAACTCGTCCTCATCGAGGCAAACTAGTTTGATGGTATTTTAATGCGTTTTCAACAATTTCTTCTCAAAGCATTCATCAATTTACCTCTATCTTCATTGCTTGCCAACAACCAGCCTACTGACCAAATACTTTACCGTTATATTTTTCAATTTACTATTCCAGCATTATTAAATTCACTAATAACTTTTCAATTATGAATAACAGCAATAATTCTAATTTCTTCTGGTACATTTACAACCCATGTTTCCTAATCGCGGTTCCTATAAAATATTGCCTTCTCAATCTCTTACCACGACAATCCAATGCATTTCAAAATGGGAATCGAGTCATCTCATTATGTGGATTGCGAGTCCTGTGTGTGTGTGTATGTGTGTGTTTGTGCTGCTATCGGAATTTGGTTCGCTTCTACCATTCGAAATGGGCACAGTTGGACTGAAATTGGTCTTACAATCGGTGGCAAAAGAAATTATGATCGACGAGTTTAATATCATTGTTAAAATAGGAGAATTGAAAAAACGTGAGTCGAATAGGTAATAGAATTTATCATAAAACATATTTCCTGGTAATAAAAACTAAATTAAATACAAGAGATGCTTGTCACTATAATTAATACACTGCTTAATCCCTCCCATAAAAACGGTTAAGTGGTGAATTGTCAAAACTGACAATTTTTTTCAACTTAAAATTTGAGTTGATGTTTTCCTTAAAAAGAAAATGATACATAAAATTGGCATAACGCTTTTTTGAAAAATCAATTTAAATTTTTATACAAGCCATTTCTCTTTTCGCTTTCTCATTTCCTTTTCTCTATATGCTGTCCATTGAGTGCAAAGTCTTAGGTGAATAACGAGAAATGAAAAAGGTCTATGTGCATGGAAATGAATTTTAAGCGAGCTCCAAGTTTCCTTTATTGATTTATCCTTCGCCTCGCCCACACGAGCATGGCATAGGAGCTTGAATGCGTTTTAATATCTCTTCCACACAAATTTATGAAATCTAATTTTACTGCTGCTGTTGCCACCTGGCACGAAAGGGAGAGGGGTAGGAGCAGCGTATAAGTAATATGCGACTTGGTCTGGAGAAGAACAAAATACTCAACATCAAAAATGGTCGTTTCTGAACATTTCATCTATGTGCAATGAGACAGTTTTCATACCTAATTGCAGACATTATACTGAGACAACATGTCGTGTCTGCGGCCGTGCAAAGTGGAAATGGCAGCCAAGCGTCATGACAAATGCATTTCACCACGCTTCTTTTAAACTGTTGGGATTAATCCTCACATCATCCACTTTCGTATATAGAAATAAACAACTACTCGAGTAAATGTACAACTGGGACACATACACGCAGTCAAACTGTATAGAAACAAACGGCCAAGAAAGAGAAGGGAGGGCACTCATTCATGCAAACACTGAAAACCTAGTGTAGAAAGTGAAAGAGCAGAAGCAATTTCGAGCAATTTCCAGATGACATAAATGTTGCTGTAAATTCTCTAATCGCATCCCACCGCCGTTTAGTCGACTCCCAATCTGACTCTCATCATAATGTATAAACAACGCCAAAGAACACGATAAACACGGCATTTCTCATTTGCTTAATTATCCCGCCATGTGTCATTGTATTAAAACTGGGAAAGAAAGGAGAAAAAAAGGGCTGCTTTCAACGACCTCAGTGGTGGCGCCACCTATCGTCTATTCGCCAAACTATACAGAACTGGTCACTCAAGATTCTTTTATAACCACCTTCTTACTAACATTTTATAACTTTTTTCGTCTTTTTCGTCCAACTACAGATGCGGCTGCATTTATATTACGTATGAGAACTAAAAAGGCAAAATGTTTATATTTGCTGCCATTTTTATGGCTCATAAAATGTCCACACTTTCATCTTATTGTCTCAGTAAAAGAAAAGTTTGTTGCGCCTATTTTTATCTTTTCATTAATTGTCCCTCTGAAAATCATTTCCATTTACAACGTAAACAGTTGTGAGTCTTCAATCCAATTCCAAACATTATTGTATTAATTAATTTCTACTTCGCTAATAATTACCAAATTAGAATTTAAAAAAAAGTGTAACTGAGATGAACATAAACAAGTTTTCTTAACAAGTAAATAAAAAAAAATATATTCATGATAAATTATTTTAATCAAAACTATTTTAAGGACAAAGAAATAAAAAAAAGGATAAGGATAAAAGATAAAAAACTCCAGTCACACGACTGGGGTTTCCGGAGAGAAATGTTGTGATACTTCACTTCCGGACAAACGAACTTTTTGTGTTTGTTCCAACATTTCACATCTGGAGGGGAAAAAAGCCCCAAAAAGAACAAAGGTATTTCAGTCACGTGTTGTCAGTGAGAAATTGAAGGCGACTAGAAGCAGGTTTTGTCTTGAGATTTTGGTCCTAACCAGTGACCATTAACATAACGAGACACACACAGGAGCGGATGGAGACAAGGCTAGCAGCCAATTATTGTTTCACATTCTTCTCGCCAGATGTCAGACAAGGAAACGTCCGCGGTTTACATGCACACTAGGAGCCGCGAAATCGATCACGTGATTTGTAATGCTTTCAAATAACGAAGACGCATCATAGTGCACAATTTTAAAGTATCCTCCATCATGCCGACATTTCATCAACTATGACCGGGTCAAAGAAGAAGAATCAAGGTGGGTTCATTCCATCCACTTATTAAGAAAGGAGGAGAGAAGGTGTTGAGCGGGGATCTCCATTGGCGCCAACTGGCTCCCGCTTCAGACAAGGGCAACTGCTACGCAACACCAGCTCCAATGCCCTTTTCATGTTTAGAGAACAATGAAAATCCTTGATATTATTACATTTTCCTACATATTCTTCGTTATATTATGCGAAAATGGTTATTTTCTAAACTCTAAACCGCGCACTTGCTCGCTCACATTGTTAGCTTCAGAATATTGTGGCCATTTCATGAGGGCCGTTAGGCCTAATGTTGAAACCGAACCGTTTTTGGTTTAGTTCATTTTAAATTCCAGGGAATTTTGATACTAAACTAAATAATTCATGTTGCAATCATATTTATGTAACATTGATAAAAAAAAGAAATTGTTAAGAAATATTTGATAATTATATATTATATATATATGCAGTAGAGCTATACGGAGTTTTTGTTTAGGCCTATTAGGAGAAGTATCGAGAAAGTCTCTGCAATGTAAACCACCTTCAAAATTAGTTAGATTTTTATCTAAAAGTTATTCTAGATAACACTAATTTAACAACCACCATTGCAAATGAATTATTATATGTATAAAATTTAAACTAAGCTATTTAAATTACTTTTTAAACTTTCTTTGTTGTTTGTTGTAGGCCTATTTTGAAAAAATAATCTTTCTAACAAAAATACATTAATTATTAACTTTAATCAAACTACATCGTCATGCGTGGTATATTAGTAGCTAGAAAATAAATGGCTTTGAATTAATTCTGATAAAAATCTCACAGAATTGTTACAATTTAGGATATCACATAATTTGTTATCAATAAATTTTCCTGTCACTAATTCAGATGTCTGATAATAAATACATTTTTACATATTCAGCTGTTCAACTAATAACTCAAAAACTTTGTTTGTTCCTGTGCATGATCCTTTGTAGAAGTTAGGTTAACATATGCGTTATGTGCTGTTAGTTCTCACCATTAAGAGAAAAAAAGAAAGAGACTAAATTCATTAATAATTCGTAGATATCTCTTCAAATTTATCTTTCACTACATTACATCTTTTAGGATAAAATTGAAAATTTAATCTTAACTTATAAGAAGTCAAAAGTTTAAATATTTTCTCCTCTTTTATCGTTAAAATATTGTCAGCATTTATTTACAAAGTAATTCAGCTAAGGTTTTCTTAAAGCAGTAGTTGGGCCTCATTGTATTTGCTATTTTGGTACTTTGCTGACTGTCGTGCAACTCACTGCTCATTATAAGATAAATTTGGGACAAGTGCAAACACGAGTTGAAAAATATTGAGGTTTAAGCACGAGCATTATATGGACTCAGCTATTTCCACTTTAAATTCAATTTAAATTTAGCTATATATAGGCGTATTTTGGCTACAGCTAAATAACACTAAAAAAGAAATTACATAATAACATTAATTCAAATCAAAGTTGTAAACACATTTTTTCAATTTGTTTTTATTTAAGATTGCGTATAGATGAATGTTGAATTTTATTCAGTACACGAAAACCACTTATTAGATGTTATCAACTTGTGTATTTTTTGAATTAGTCAAATCTTAAATTATATTGTTCTATAAACAGATTTTAGGTCAGATTTTGCAGTTAAAGTCAGATACTTTTTCAATATTTTTATGTTTTTTAATTTGTTTTAAAATACACATTTAAGTCAATAATTTTCAACCATAAAAATAAAAAATTTAAATTTTCTTAATTACATTAACCTTGTTTTAAAGAAATTTTTTCAAGATTTCAGCACAAATTAAGCTCCTCCGCAAAACTCACATTAAATAAAAATATCAGTACAATTTTTTCATTGCAAACATGGCAACAAAAAAAGAAATTTACATTTTATTACCACAAATTCTATTAAAATCATTTAAACCAAAAATTTTATAAAATTTATGACTCCAAGTTTTGACAAAGATGCTTCTGATCCATTAATTTTGTCGTAAATCAAAATGGCAATAAAACTTAAGTATTCGCAGTCCCCAGTGCAATTTTATATCATGGTACATTAGAATGTACTTTGCATGCCTGCCTAAGTTTACACATACCGCAAGTAAAATTTTACCACTTGCAAGTTGGACCGCAATCCGACCACACTCAATAGTATTTACAATCAGTTTTACAGATGAACATCACAAAGGAGGAAAATGAGTCGTTTTGGACCAAAACAAAGCAAATCCGCAAACTTCTCGGCCCACTGAGAAGATAAAGATGTACCGTTCCGAATAATGAAACAAACTCACGGGGATGGAATAGAAGCTCCATTATTGTCGTGTCGTTAAGGTCAGTAATAGGAAGTTGGACTCAACATTTATCATCATTCCTTCTACTGGTGTCGCTTGAAATCGATAAGATGTACAAAGTCCAATTTACCCACCACCAACTTTGAAAAAAAATATAGGGTGGGGTTCCATTCTTTCCCCCCCTGAAAAAGTCTTGACCAATTCACCCTAGCACTAATAATGCCTCAAGTACAAAAGTTCAAAAAAATTATTTTGATCAACAACTTGACACAACTGAAATTTACAGGAAATTGTTCGGCAATGCTGCACACAAGTACAGTGTAGGTTTGTGCCGAAATTACAGCACGGAATAGAGAAATAATAATAACCCTCATTGTAAAGTGTCATACACCTAATGTTAAATTACCCACTATGTATAAACTTATATAGAGAAAGCACATCCGAATTATTTGGTAGAGAAGTGAAAACATTTGTTGAAGTGCCTCTGTAATGAGAGGACATGGAGATAAGTAATGAAACCGAGAGCAGCATCCAGTCACAGGGTCAAAAGTGAGTAATATGTGAAATGGTTATAATGTTATTAGGTATAAGGCAAAAGTAAAATTTACATTTCCTATTAGTTGTAACAACATGTTTTAGTTTTGTAACTGGAGTTTGTATCTAATACTTTTGATACTTGCTAGGGCACCTATTGTATATCCAACGAGACATTTGCACTAAGTCATAAACCTGCCAGAAATAAAAGATAAAAGTTACAAGTGAGAGTGAAACAAATTGCCAATGCCCTTGCGCGTTCTATAAGATGAGTTTGTTACGCCCTCTACACGCGCCACCCTCCGGGAAATCTCGAAAGCTCATTTCAGTAGACTCGACCATTGGGCCATATCAACTTTAGCCTCCGGAGAGACTTACACTTTTGCTTACATTCCCATCTGGACTTTGTGTGCCTAACAGTAAAATTAAAACTAAGCCTTGGGGCCGACATCTTTTTAAGAAACTTGAAAATTTGACATTTTTAAAGCAGTATCAGCAAACGAGGTGTTTGCTGCCGACAGCCTTGGCAAATTACAAGTTTTCTACTTTTATAAATTAAAATTCCAATCACGAATTACGAAAGAATTTCCAACTAATTAATTTTTATAACTCAACATAAAATGAACTTGAGAAACGGTCCAACAAAATACATCCCAACACATAGCAAAATGGGTTGCTCTTGTGGCTTCTAAGAATCACTCGTTTCAACATAATACATAGTTACAGTTTTAAATACGATCAACATTCATCACTGTGTTGTGACTTGTAGTGTAAGCTAAGGTTTATTTGATACGTGAATAGCAAGCACAACATTCTTCAATAAATCATTGCTCTTATTTGAATTGCGAATGGTGGACGCCCTTTTCCTTAATTAACATGCAAATATGTAACGATGGGTTGTTGTAAAAGCATTCAAGCTGTTCACACAGCGGTTAGATCTACCAAATTTAAAGCATAAAATTATCAAGGATTTAAATTTCGATCATATCCGTAGGATTAAAGCGAGGGGAATGAGAGTCTGATCAAAACGACACCCAACTGCGAAGATGTATGCAAATCCATACACTTTTATTTTTGTTTATAGTTAGTTGCTTCATTATAGGATTGAGGTTTAGAATTTATAGGATTCTATAGTTGGGTTATTTCCATACGTAGATTAAAAAAAAATAGTAAGTAAGCAGATTTTTGAAAGCGCTTTCAGGCAAAACCACAATTCAATTTTTACATTTGTACTTAAAAATTTAGTCAATTTATTATGTGAACAAATGCCCATGAAAATTGAGGCATTAGGAGGGACTTAGATGGTTGGTTGGTTAAAAGGACTTTACTCAAAAATTTGTCATCGTGGTCATCAACGCATAAAAAAGATTTGACATTTGTCGCATGAGTTCCTCAAAAAATAAGATCTTGATTATACTCGTTCTGTTCGGTCGAGTTTTCAAATTAGCCTCGTCAGCCAAAAGTTTTTCTTGCCTGTCTTTCTTTTTTTCCCTTTGCCTTTGAGAAATGCGCACAAAACCTATCATCCAGCGAAGCCACCAATCACAAGAGCACAATACACACCCTAGCAAGTCATTGGACAGGTTTATAATTGCTTTTCGAAGAACGGAATTCTGGTCTATAAAACCAAAAAGTGACCTAGTTTGTTGACTAATAACTTTAGGGATCGATTCAGCATCTCCAGAAGACAACAAGATCATTGCATCGCTAGTGACAACCAACCGGACAGTCATGTTTGCAGTGTATGGATTGTCCGAATGGTTGTCATGTGGGATGCGATTAAGTATTTTACCGGCTGAACCCAGAAACTACCAGCTCAATTTTATTCTTTTCCTCAATAGTTCAATTTTCATTTCACACCTTACTTAACATAATTATTTCAAATTTATATTATATATATTAATTACCATTATTATTATTATTATTATTATTATGCTTCTGTATTATTGTGTTTAAATAAAAGTAATTGTTACATTTAAAATCTTTGTGTATTGACCCTCCTTCATAAAATTCACAGGAAACAGCCACTAAAATGTTTTATTTTACTTTGTTAATGCGCCAATCCAATTACAGTAGTTAAGTAAAGTGTTCAATTCATCATAAAAAATATTTTGATTATATTATGCATTTTAAAAATATTTTTAAATGTAATGTCTTTAATTATATACATTTATCATGAACAAATTTTTATTGGAGAAATTTTATTCGATTTATTTAATGACTTGAGAAATGTTTATGACTTTATGACGTGATTTTGGATGTTTGAAAAAAAAATGAATGTAGAAATAAGTGCCGTCCAAGCACCTCGTATTGGTGCCCACTAAAAAGCGTTTTCATTAATACCGACGCACCCCTTTATGAGCTACTGATGGCTAATGTAAAAGAATAGCTCACGATTGCGATCGTAAACTTAAATATTACGGACTTGCAGGGAAATCGCTGCTCCATATGCGAAATAAAGTTAATGGCTTTCAAAAGGTAACAATTTATCTAAATGAAAGCTTTTGATTTTTTTTTGCATGAAATTTTATTAGTCAAAGACTTACAAACCAGTTACAAGAAAAATAAATGTTCATATTTTTTAAAAATTCCTATTTAATTCGTATTAAACTTAAATATAAGTAATTAAATACGTAATAAATATAATAAGTAATGTTGTAACATGGAAATTATATTAAATTAAATTAGTATTTATTTTATTTATTTAAAAAACTTGACATATAATTTACGATCATTGCAAAATTATAAATTAAAAAAATGTACCTCATTTAATATATATTTTACTGAACCGCTTTCATTCCGTTTACAACTGCTTTGCCACTGAAAACCTTACATATATTTCTCGTTTATTTAAAAATATATTTTATTTCGTGTATGTAAAATGTAAAATAACGCTCAAAAAGTCTTCTTTAAAAAATTAACCTTTATTATTTTCTTGCCCTCCAACATGTGCTATATATATATAAATGTTGGAGAAAATGAAATATTAAAATTTTACCACTGAGACTATAAATTTGAAAATATTAAATTTGATAATGTCACACAGAGGAACAAGCATAACGTTTCTTAAAAAAAAATATTCAACACTAATTAATTTTATTTTTAATACAAGCAACAACGTGGTTACATAAAGCATGTTTGAAAGGGAGGAAGAGGGAGGTGGGGTGAAAGAATCTTTTTCTTATTTCTGTCTACCACACCCTCTGAAGGGAGGGTTTCACAATGCATTTCATTGTGTTCAGAGACTTGGCAGGCCACTGGCCGCGGCCAAGAGCCTGCTGCGGCCCTTACTGCAGGGGGTACGAGGGTCCTAGCTATTGTCAATGCCGATAGAATGTAGAGCCGAACGCCGAGTGGCTGTGACAGCCGCAGGCAGCCACCAATTGCTGCGCTCCCTGCTACAAAAGATTTCGCGCGCGCTCACAGACGCCTAATTTCCCATTCGCCCATCTATTGCCACGAGCAACTCGTGGGTGGGTGTGCGCGCGCACGCGAGCACGAAACGAACGTTGCACGTAATTGCAAACGCTGCTGTTGGGCGACCTGGCATTCAATCCTTTGGAGACAGATAAGAGAAAGTCAATCAACAACGGTGTGGTGTGCTGTAATAGAAGAGGTTTTAATCTGGCCTCAGCTTTTATCAGTTAGGAATGACATGAGGAAAAACCGGTGTCTTTATCTGCTTGTTGCGATAAGAAAGCGTTTTGTTTATGATATTGCCTTCATTATAATAATTTTCCCATCCAACACACCCGAGATGAAAAATGTCCCATTGACCCCATCACAAGCAAGCACCTCAAACATAAAGATTTCTTGGTCGACAAAACTCAAGAAATGTTGCAGTAATTAAACTCAAACCAAGATAAAAATCTTTTACTATATCATAGGTTTCCTTAATTTAAATTAATTTTCGTTTACTTCAATATTCACCACCTACTCTTACGATATCACGATTATGATAATAAACATTTGTGTAGGTCCGCTAACTATACAGTCGAACGCATAATAAACAAGTGTTAGTTGTAGTGGGTAAATTTCGTTTTGAACTCCCCCATTTCATCTCGGCTTTTTAGCATCCTGAAGAAGTGCAATCTCCCTTAATGCAGTCCAAATTAGATTCGTTCCGCGTCATAAAAGAGTGAACGTTAACTATTTTTACCCTTAGCCGCCATTGTAATTCGCTCAGCATCACACATCACGTCTTGGTGATATCAACTGCTGTGAGACAAGCACATAACCAAGTTGCTACAGTAAAAATCAATGCTTGTATTATACAAGAGGGTAAACTAAATGGAAAGATGCGTTTACTTCCTCTCCCTTTCTCTTTCAAAGGTATTTAAAGAGACTGGGCAAAAGGGAACGTTGCTTTCCCTTGCAGATTTCACGGCCAGTGAATCCCTTCTGAGAAAATGGGCGGTATCTTGTTGTTGTTTTGTAATAGCAAAAGACACCAGCAGAGAAGGAAAAGAAATAGATGGTCCATTTATGGCCCCTCTCTTTTAGGTCATCTTTCACTTGACCGTCTTACTTTTAATTGTCTTTAACAGAAACCGAGGTGTGTGTCACTGTGTCTGTTCTTGCAAGTATTTCAAGGACAAGGTTGAATAGTTTATTGGTGGAGGGTGGTTACAGCAAAAGAGGTAATAGTGGGGGGAAAAGTCCTTAACAAAACGAAAGAGAAAGCGACTCCCTACCGGGAGAGGAGAGGAAAGAGGGGCGCCAAGGTTAGCCAAGGGATATTAGAAGAATCCGCTTGTTCTTACGTTAAACACACTTCATTTTTCTTCTTTGCTTTGTAAAATGAAATGTAAACTCAAAGCGAATAATAAAATTCATACTTTTTATTTAAAAGTTGTTTATCAAATAACTTTAAAAAAAAATCTCATCTGAAATTGCATTTCTGTTGTTAGAAATAAAATTGATTTTTATCTAACCCAATAATAAAAAAGAAAGCAATAAAAACAAAGAGTTGGTATGGCTCATTATTCTTTCTGACCGATAATCAAATCGTGAGAAAACGAAAAAGAGCAACAGCAGTTGTTACTGCTTTGCTTCTGTCGGAAGGGGGGAGGAAATAACACAATTCAGTTCGCTTGCATATAGCAGAGGGAAGGTATGGGAGGGTGGGACAACTGCAAAGCCTCGCTTTCGAGCGAGCAAGCAGTCTGCTCTTGCATTTGAAGAAGAATCACACTGCAAAAGATCGATGATTCCGAGGGACCACCAGACGTGAGGAGTCGCCAAACAGTCTTCATCTATTATATTTTGCCATAAAAATTAAATCTAATCTCCTCTACATACTCCAGGCTCATTACACTTGATAACATTATTTGCCAGCACCATTTACACTCGTTTAAACCAGTTTTAATTTTTCACAACATTTGTTTAATCATAACACAGTTTAAAAATTAATAATTATTTTCACAAGTAAAGTTTAAATCTAAAAATATGATGATAATTCCGCATTAACACTGTGTACAGGTTTGTTGCTAAATAATGAATATCCTACAAAAATTTATATTTCACTTGTGAACTCAGAGAAATGGAGACAACTCATTCATCATTGTACCACTAAACAAAGGAATTGGCTCACTGCCAGTCTTTTTTCTATTTGTACTACATTACACCCACCAACTTTTAAACACTACGTACATTTATCATGAGCCAGCATGCAATCTTCAAATTAAAACTGCATAATTCATAGATGTACATAAAAAGTGGGATCTGATCAAAAGGCGCATAGCCCTAAGAAATTAAATTTGATTGCTCATTGCTGCAGTTATAGTGCAGCTTTCTGTCTCACATTTCAGTTGGGAGATTTCATTGAGAAAAAGCCAAACTGAGTAGTCCCTAAATTCAATCGACGAAATAATTCAATGAGCAAACAAATTAACTTAGTCAATCTCGATTCTCGGAATAAGCCTGCACCTGGGTTTCCTCAAAAGCCTTACAACGAATGACCCAAGTATTTGCTACTCAAGAAGACCGCACAATGACCACACCTGTTCTTACTGCCATTACGTAACCAAAGTAATAAAACAGGTTTTAAAAAAACGAAAAAAAAACCCCAATTCCTGAACGGCTCTGTTGCCTATCCCGGTGTACCCACAGAGCCACCAAAAAGTGTTACGACACTGTTAGCTTAATGGAGTGAGATATGGCTGATTATTTGGTGTATATTGGAGCGCTAGATAGAAAAGAAGAATGCTTCAAAGTTATCTTGTTGTGAGAGCACAGCACAGAATGATGGAGCATTCCCTCGAGTGTTACGTGAATGGAATGGAGTGTGTCAGTCGTTTGTGTACGTGCCCGACTCTCTTAATGTCGCCTGCCAGCCTTCAGTAGGATTCAACATCAAGTGTTGCGCATTGTTTTCTCTTTCTCTAATGGATAAGACAGTACTAAGCACTCTAAATTTAATGGGAAGAGAAGATGCGAATGAGCCAAACTAATCATACTGTCTTGTCTGTGAGTGGTAAAAAATACTCATGTTCAATCACTATGAGAGCAGTAAATCTGGGAGGCTTAACCGAAATCCTCACTTTTCCATCAAGTACATAAACTAGGTGGTGGTCAGTGACTAGGATTATCTAATTCCACACATTCGCACGATGACCCTCGTTGTTTTCGAACAGGTATCAGAAATTTATGGACGTGAGGGGATAGAATTTTAGGCCTGACATGACTTGGTGAGGGTAGATTTGTGCTTGAGCTAGCCGCACCCCGCCTCACGTGGAGGCTAGTTGGGGCGGGCGTTAAGGTCCGCATAATAAATCACTAGAATCACGTGAGAAATCCCGCCTGCGAACGAGGCAGCTCACCTTCACGAGCCAGCTAATTTCCACCTATTGTAGCCCACAACTAAAAATCTATCTGACCACTAGCCATGTTGGCACCTCTCTGCATGCCAAGCGTGAACATATTTTTTGTGCAATCTGTATTTTTAATAAAATTGAAATCAAAATACTCATTTTTTTTTACCCCATATTAATTTTACTTTGGTTTAATTTACGACCATCGGTTATCTACTTTAATTTAACTCTAAATACAACTTTTATAGATTTTTTTTGCTTTTTTTTTTAATCATACGGCAAACAAGTGCACAGAGAAAATTACACCATAAATCACAATTATCGGGTAAGGAAACTTCTCTGACAAATCAACTCGATAACTTGGGCAATTAGAGCTTTATCTTAATTGGATTTACCATGTAAAGAAACGCTGCACCGATGCTTCTCTCTTTCTGATATTAAAACAGCTGTTGCCTTATCACGTACCACTCTTTTTTTTTGTTCAGCTATGCAGGAAATAGTCATATTAAAAAAAAAGAAGCATTTGTCCAATTCAAGTGAAAAATTCACCTGTCATTGAACCTAATAAATTGGTTAAATTTTTATTTTTACAATAATAGTATCTGACAAATTTGAAATGCATGCGAACTTATATCCAGTATTTCTGGTTTAGTTGTGAGCAAAAAGAAAAGAAGTAGAGCAACCCACCCACCACTGCAATAGTTCTTAGGAGTCAGCGCGGCCAGTCCTTAATTCGCGTGGCCGTCCGTTCCAACATTTGCCCCAAGCCTGTTACGTGTGACCCCCATCCAGCCTCCACTCCTTCGCCCGGGCACCAAGATCAAATGGAACAGGGCTAGACACAGAACTTAGAATCACCCTCACACTCCCACCCTTAGTAGAATGGTCACAAATATAGGCAGCTGTCAGGTTTTTCTGTCAGATATATCTGCAAGGTTTTTAAACTACAAGGTATAAGTAAAAAGAAAAAAAAAGTTCCATAGCATCACGTGCTAAGTTTTAAAAAAGAACTATAAAAGTATAACAATAAATTTTTTTTCTCTAGCTCTGTATTGTAACCATGGATTTTATGAGAGAATTTTCATCGCATTAACATTTTAAAAAATAAAAACACATAAAAATAAGAACAAAAAAAATTATCATTAACTTATCCTTCGTAACCATTAGACCCGGCGGTATTAGTGGGTCGTAATTAAGGTGATAAGGCGAGGTAAACGATTTTTCAGTATAACAGTCAGGAAACCATTTATACATGACTGCAACACATTCAACACAAAACTCGTGGGAGTTTGGGACAATACTGAACCCATATAATATTTCCCTTTTTACTGATCTCTAGCTATTTCGTTTTCTTAAAGTTTTGCTTTTGTCAAAAAAGTTCCATTCGCCCAAAAGATCTAAAGTGTGTTTTGAAAATGGAAAGGCTATTGGATATTGGAAAAAGAAATCCTATCAGAGTGAAACCTCGTGAAACCAGGCTTTGGCTCCTGCTATTTTTTACATTCTATACACGTAATAACCAGTACTCTCATTTGAAAATCTCCCTTTTTTTATATAATAAAAAAAACTTATCAATTTTCTATTTTTATTATCCTTTTCAATATTATCTATAAAATAAAAAGGGATTAAAATTTTAGATTTAGAATTTCCTCTTCTCCTTTATTTACCTTCAACATTAACTCAGTTTTACTTAAAGAATGAGTGGATTTTTATTTTTTTTTATTTTTTCTTAATTCGAGTTACATTATTACATCTAAGAGATAAGAAAGTTTTTTCCCCCTTAAGCCACATGCGAAACGACTCATTAAAATGCAATTTGCACTATTGACACGCGCTTTGAGCTAGTGTTGAACCCAGGCACAAAAAATGTGCAATTATTTCAGCTAAACCCATGTGTGAAAGAAAATGAAAGAAAATCCCTCAGTTCAAAAGCACGCTTCTCGGCGTGATGAGTTTTTTAGTCCGATTTTTCTGCCTACTTATATGAAACGGAAATGCTAGCGCATCACCATCAGTTGTACTTAACTTCTGGTTGAGTCTTAATCTAGATTTACATTCATGTATAATTAACTGCATTAAGAAGTTCATACAGTAGACGGTCGACAGATGATACTAGGAAGCAATCTAACAGTATTAATAGGGATAAAAGTATAAAAAAATGTTTTATCATCCAATTATTCTCAATTTACTCATTCTACAAACCACAAATTTTCTCGTGTACATTTTTACATATGCAGAATAATAAATTGCCTATAGGTTACACGTATCGAGGTAGTCATTGGAGAATTGCGTAATGCGAGTACAATCTACTTTTACTCATGCATATATGAATGGCAAATGTTTTCATTTTTATTTTTATCTCAAACTGCTATCGATAGGTCTATGCCTCGAGGAACTGCTTTGTATTCAGATATAAATCCAGAGCTTTTATTTCTATTTGATTACATTTTATATACAATATACTAAGTTATATTATAAAACTAAAAAAATGAATCTTTTTTACTGTTTTTATTTTACTACTAAAATGAACGATTTACTCTAGTTTCGAATTTGGTTTATCAAAATTTGACCAAATCTCCATGTTGGAGATTCGTAATAAATTTGTTGATAAAGTGATTTTATTTTTACTACCAAAAAAGATAATAGGTATTAGTAAAGCATTACACAAGGAATGACCAATAAGATCAAGTTTGTCGCTTGTTTCAAGATTACAAATTTTATGTCTTTGCAACTTGGTTTGCTATAGCCAGACATTTAATCCACGTCTTAAGCTTTAGTTCGACTCATCAAAAGCCAGTAGATTACACTTCACTTTGGTAAACAACATTATGTATCGTTCCTATTGGTTGAAGAATAAAAAAAGAAAATAAAAAAAAGAAAAACTGAAAAAAATATCGCACGTATAAAAGAAAAAAAAAATATATTTTTTCTCTTCCATCTTTTTATCCGGCTCTGCACTTTGTCATGGGATGTGCACAATCCTTTGTAACTTATGATCATCATCTCAAATTTATTTCTTCACGTCTAGCTTAAGCTCGAAATATTTTCAATAAAATGATTGATGTGTTCCCCAGAAAAATATCCTGCAAATAATAACCCACTACTGTAAATTTATATCTTTTATTATAGAATGAATTTGCTTTACATTAAGAATGTACTTTAATTACTATTTTCAGTTAAGAATTGATGTGCTTTTATTTTCTACAAAAAGATAAACATTAAAAAGAAAAATGTTGCTAGCGTGAAAAGAATAATTGCTTTTAAAAACCTCTTTTGATGAAAGAAAAACAATTTACATCTGCAAATTCCCGACCGTCAACACTTGAAATATAAAATTTAACGTTTCTCCCCCTACAATTAGTTATAACTTTGCCTCCTTTCCGAGAAAAATTAAATGTAATTGAGAAAGATTTTTCTCCTTTTTTCTATGAATTTTAAAATACCGTCTCTTTTTCCACTTATACTCCTCTGTGTTTTATATTAGACCTAAAATTTTCATATCGCAGGAAAGCTTTCATTCAATTAAACTGGCACTTGAAAAAAATTCAATAAACGAAAAATAAAATAATGATAAACCATACAACGTTACAATAATAATTTTTATTAATCAATACATTCTTTTTGTAAAATTTGTACATAAAGGAATAAGAAGCACATGTGCTGAACAGATATCAATAAATAAACCATATATCATCTTTTAAGTTCTTATTTACGACCATCAACTTACATAGCGTAATAGAATTTCACTTTGCCATTTTTGTATAAAACTCCTCAACCAATAGAAATAATGGAGCCTTTCCCCTTTCAAATTACAATAAGCCATAGCATTGAAATCTTCTATTTTTTCCCCTCTTTATCCCCTTCATGTTAAGTTCTATACCAACCAATTTTTGATGGTTTGACAACAGGACTAAAGGAATTCAAAACCTGAATTCTGTGTGTATAAATATATCCAAGGCAAGAGTTGACTAAACACATAATCGAGTTTCTGCTTAGCAAAAAATTTGTATTTACTTTTCCAATTGTATCAACGACATTCGATATTTCATACTGTTTGCTATGGGTGTGCATTAAAAAAATGATTTTGTCGCAGCGGACAAAAAAATAAAAGAAAATAAAAAAATAAAGAGAGATTTTGAAAATGGTACATTGACTTCATAAAAGGTTTCCTGCAGTTGTGAATGATGGAAGACTTTTGTAGAAAGGTGGGAGGAGATTCAACAGAAATGCGGCAATAGGGTCGATGTGAGCAGAGGATAAGGGAGAGAGAATCGTAAGTTGGTCGCCATTTGGCTGTCATTTTCAGTTGGTGGCAAACGACATGACAACGTGTTTTCTTTCAAATATACTTTCTTATACAATCGTTCAAATGTCTTCTTCAGTGGTTGGGGGTCCGTCCAACCGCCTAAGCCGGGGGCACTCTTTACACAAAATCACTTACGAGAAATAATCTAACTTTTCAACTGCTTTTTAATAAATGTGTATACACTACAGATACCTAACAAGTTTGTGCACTAGACCAATTCTCACTTGCATCGACCTATACAAATCTTCTACAGTCAGCACACACATACACATCACGTGACACAATAAATAAAAAACTGATCGCAATTTATGATAGGGGCAAATCTTATGTTGGGGTTCACTTTTACAATAGAATTTTTTTTAAATAAAAAGTGAATAAAAATCAGACTTTAAAATTATTTTCGGAAAACGGGTATAAAAACTAGTCCGCAAAAACATAATAGGTTCAGATTTTCCCATTTCAAAGCGCGTGTGAATACTCTTAATTGGAAAAAATGTACGGAACCATATAACTCAAGCGACCCCGCTCTTTTTTGATGTCCGTGTAATGAGAGAAGCTTTTCAGTGAGAAGCAACCTGATACATTTTATCTGTAAAATACTAAAGGTAAAGAGCAAGTTGTGACTACAACGTTAGATACGACTACTAAAAATATGCAAATCAAGTTATTACATTTTTTCACACTACTAAACGTCTCACGCAATATAAATCTAAAAAATTGTTAACATTAAATAATACAGTGCTAATGTAAATAATTTTTTAAAGTTCAAGTTCAATAACTTCATTTCAAACTATAAATTAATATGTAATTTATTCTGAATACAGCACTTTAAACTCCTCCTTGATTACAAGTTTCTAGATGCCAGTTCCCTTCTTATTGCTTGTTTTTTTTTCCTTTCTTTTTTTCTAGGCTAATCATAAACCATTGACCTTTCTTTCACTAAAGTAGCTCTTTTTAATCGCGTGAATAAACACAATGGCCCTTTCGCCCTTAATAAAACTTCTGCCACCACAAAACTGGCACACAATTTCTTTGGTGGATTGCATCTGCGCTTAATATCTCATAAACAAACCAATGGAGTGGATTCACTTAACACGTTACAAACGTTTAGCAATTCGAAAATGCAAACAGCTGACGGTCAATACCACCCAATCTTTAATAACCTGAGCATTGTAATTAAATTGCGTTCGGCATGTAGATACGTCACGAGAGGGTTGTTCGTTGGTCCAAACTTAAATTGCACACTAGCATTACCCTCCCTTCGGCGCATCTGAACAACGCACCAGCAATTATGGATGTTTTCTGAAGCGAGAGGCGATCTCTTGCATAAATATTTAATTCCAAACCCTTAACGAGAGAGGGGAAAAGTGTTTTTCTTTTCCTACGGAAAAGCACGTTCTTCAACAAACTCTTCATGTACTTACATTTATGCTTTTTTTTTTCTTTACTTTACCCACCCTAAATGAGATGCAACTCAAGTTTCTTTTATTCTAAATCTGTTCAACCGTTAAGGCATTCAATTTGTGTATGTCACGAACAAATAACGCTCTCTTTGAAAAAGAAGCAATTAACGTAAATCAAAAAGTTTTAAAAAATTCAAGTTTTAATACAAAACTACAAGAAATAAATCATCTTCATGTTTAATGAGTTAATTGCGTTTTTTTTAATTACTGAAAAAATTATTTTCCTTATCATCAACATCATCTTGAAGAAAAACAAGTTGTGTAAAATAGATGGACTAGTTATTTCAAGATTCTTGAGTGTAGAAGTAGGCAGCATGATAAAACTAATTTTTTTACGATACAGACAAGGAGAGCGTCGTCTTTCTTGTCAATTGCTGTGATGGTGGCGGTGCCTTTTATTGTCTGTTCTCAGCGGGTGAGTGCAGTCGGGAGAATCCAAAAGAACGGCCGGTGTGCCTGCCACCATTTGCCGGGATGGACGAGGAGGGAGTGTGCGAAGCAGCCGGGGTTCACGATCGATCGAGTGGAGGGCTCGTGGGCGCCTCTGGCTGGCTGCTCTCGAAGCCCCTATCTTGGGTCTCATAAATAATGCGGGCCCGGGAGGAGACTCGTAGCCGAGGAGGCTGCCGGGAGACAAGCTTTGGTGATGAAGGTCTGCGTGAGGTCTTCTCGCGCGTTTTGCTGCCACCAGAGCACTGAGCGTGCGTCAATTGAAGAGTTGGAGGTAGAGGGGGAGGAAAGGAGAAGCAAGGAATGAGAAAAAAATTCATGGAACCCGTGATTAAGGAAGAAACTTGCATTGGAACGAGAAAGGGAAAAAGAAGAGTGGGGGAAGGGAGAGTGGAGAACTTTGCAAGTCCAATGCTTCACTGCAGTTGCGGAAGGAAATCACCGGGTGGCGCTATGCCGTTTGCCAATTTTTTTTCTTTTACTTCTAAGGGCTGTACCAATATGATGGCAGTAGTGAGCTGTTGATCTTCTTTATTTTTTTAATCTTTTCCTTTTTTTTCTATTTGTTACCAAAAGACTAAAAGAGCGTGCAATATTTTCAGCGTTTACTATTAAAAAAAGAAGCAATAATAAAAAGAGACGTCAACAACAAACAACACAGGAAACTTGCGAGCAGTCATAAAAATATAACATCAAATTTATGATATTAGAGAACCAATTCATGTAAGGACAATTACAACGTAAATTAGAGACATGTGTACACATTTCCCGCGATAGTGTAAATTATCAAAAAGGACACTTATTGGTTGTTTTATGAATGTAATGACCAGCAGGGTACGCCATGATACGTGTTGCTATTTTTTTTATTTACTCGCGAATCAACCGAACATGGCACTGGTTCAACTCTGATAAATTAGTTATGAAGCAATAGCGTTTGTAGCGAATGCAACATAATCTCATTACTCATTTGCCTTCCCATATACCTAATCATTATTAATGTAATTACAGAAAAATTCTGTCCAGTCACACAAGACTGAAGAATTAGGTTCAAGATGAGTATTTCGGATCACTGGTGTCGACCATTCCTCTGGTTCCCAATTAGGCTCATAACTTTGCCCTTTTATTGGCTTATAGCTTTCACGTTGATTGGTTGGGCGTAATGGAAAGGAGAGAGAAAGGAAAGAGGGAGTCGGTGAGGGCCTCGCACGTGTAAACATCTCGCTTTCTCTACGGAGAGGGATTATAGAGATTGGAGCAATACAAGCATAATTGGCTTATCTTAGTTTGGACCTGCCTGCATGGTTTTCCGAATTTCCTGTGGGCGATCGCTTCAAATAAGGCGAATTGCAATTGGCCCCCCTCCCTCAAGGATCAACGCGATGGGCCTCAGCTGCATAGTTCAGGGTACAATGAGCGTTAAGGGAATGCATCAGACTAATTTCACTCGTTTCCACACTCCTGCCGTGTCATTCAGTTTACACAACTAACATATTTATCTTGTTTTTCTTCCATCTCAATACACTCCTTCCTGTATATCTATTTTTTATTATCAAAAAAAAAATGTTCATAAAAATATTATTTTATTGAAAAAAATTGTACATTAAATATTTAGGTGGAAAATTTTAAAAGTTTGGTCGATAAAAGGTATTATTAAAAAAACTGGAGGAGTAAAAAGGGAGAGAGGAGGTATGAGAATGCTTTGCATGCCAGGCGTGGTTCCTGAATTCAATGCAATCTACTCACACAACATGCACGAGTAGGTCGACAACCCACACGAAGGGCGACGGATAGACAATTTTGTTGAACAAAACACAAATCTATTCGAAGCAAACTTAACAGTTGAATGGCGAAAATACATTTTGTCTCAACACGCACCCCTAACCTAGCTTGGTTTACACCCACAGATGACACAAATGGACGTGTAGACTAAACGTAATGCTTTATAAACATGCGAATAGCCCAACACCAAATTAAATTTAATGTGTAAACAAAGCGCAAACCGACATCGTGTCACGGCCACATTTGCACTTCTAATACACAATTAGCTCATTTAAGTGGACGCAACTAAAACTGACACTTAAAATTAAAAGAAAAAATAAAAATAATAAAAAATTACCCCATTTTTATTAGTAGTGAGTCATTAGCTTTTCAATTACAACAAAAAATGAATGGCATTTTAATTAGTGTACTACGTCACTGCCTTATCAAATATGTTTATGCTTCCCTTTTATAGCTTTAATTGCACCATAGTATGCTATTTTAGCGGTCGTACAAGCAACGGGCATGTTGTTCAGATGGATATTAAAGACAAATTGATGGAGGCAGAAACAACCCATAGCCATTGTTTTCATTATCGAGCGTCATGTGCTTGTAACGGGCCCAACTGACACCTATTAATGACTTATCAATGCACTAAGAGAAAATTCGAGGTAATGATGCAGCCTTTTAAAAAATAAATTGAGCCTTGCATACCGGGAGGAAAGTTTTATAAGATGAGAATGAATGTAGGCGGGAAGGAAGTCGTGGAGACACATGCCTAGCAACCAATGAGAAACCAAGCAAAAGCACAAAATATCGATGAGTTGCCTGCGTGTTTTACCGTTAAGCTTCATATCTCTCAGTGCCAATGATTCCAGCAGGCATTGTCCCCCCTTTTCTATTCCTTCTCCCCTTTGGAAGACTACTGAATTAGAGAGTGGTGGTCTGTATGTGGTTGTATCGGAAAAACATCCGTCCTTCTACCAGGTTCCTCTTTTTATGCCATCATAATATATAGAGGAAACTTAAAGGTATCTCGAGAGAGAAAGAGGAGAAAGAACATTTCTCCCCCATCTTCTTCTAATAAAACCTCATCTATCTCTGTCACCAACGTTTGGCTAATAAGTAGCCATTAATCAACTTTTATTTACGCCTCCAGCTTCGAGTGGATTTCATGTATTTTTCATGAAAATACGACAACGCCATTATAGCTGGGGATTCCCACTTTCCTCAATCTTCACTGATGCTCTTGTCATCGACCCAACTTGCTGCCTGCTACTGCTGCTGCTTTTGAGACATCAATATTTTCCTAGATGCGTCAAAGTACATTGACGTCGATTCTTTAACACTTAACTAGTAGCCCACCTTCCTTTCTTTCTTCCTCGGTATATGTTGTGATAAGAACATAAGGCTCGTGTCGTTGCTTGCTTACCCAGCATACAAAGCCCTCTTTGGTGACTGAAAAGTCAGATAGCACTTGTGGGAAGGGAAGGGGGATAATAGAAGGAAGCGAATTCGGCTGCTAGTAGAGGGGAAGAAGAGGAGAAACGTTTCTGGCCAACGATAAGGCGACGCAACCGACAAGCGCCTATCTGTAACGTCTTCCTGCATATTGAAGACGTGCAAAAATCACGCGACACTATTTCACCCTTGCAAAAATATTTCATTTGAATTTTGGCAGCACCTACTCGAATCTTGCATGCTTCTTGCTTCCAATGAATCACAACTCTGCCAACTAAGCACCCAACCTGAAAATCTCAACAGCTGTTGTGTAGGAAGAAACTTTTCATCTCAACGTGCGTATTTTTTTCTTTTATGCTTCCTCCTGAGGTCTCCATATTTTATTTTTTTTTTAGTAGTTGCAAGTGTTATTGAGTGACCAATTTATCTTTGACCCAAACATTTAAAAGTAAATAAATAAAATAAATTTAATTCAGTAGGAAAAGCAATCATGCAAATAGTCAAAACAAGCCGTCAGTACCGGCAGCTGGAAGCTCATAAATATACCATTAAAAAGTCATCGTTATTCTCTAATTTATTTGCTCCTCCATTGACTTTTTTTTAAGGAAAAACGAATACGAGTAAAAACGAGACACAAGAAAAATAAATAGCAGGAGCTGTGTGCCGAATGACTCCATATAACTCGACGGGGGTGATAAGGAAGAAGGAAGGGCAAAAAGAAATTTGTCTTGCTGACTGTTTATATTTCATTGCAATCAGCACGAGCATGATTTTTCAATTACTTAATCGTGAATTACTCGAACAACATTAACACTACTGTGTAGTGAAATCAGCTGTTTCATTCTCAGTAAAATAAGCTTCAGCAGCGAAGGAAAAGGATGAACATAAAACATGATTTGGCCTTCTCTCTGAGTTAACATTTTATTTTATAAATCAGTAAAGATTACAGACTTGTGAGTACATTTCTTTGCATTTGCGGCTTTCGTTTTGAGACGAAGAAGAGCACGCTTAAATTAATTATAAGCCGTAGATCGAATTTCTGGCCTGGACACGCCACTTGAATTCATAAATAGTGAGTGAATTTATTTGCAGAAGCGCCTCATAACTCGCACACAATGTGACTAACAGATAATAAACATGTTATACCACTTCATAAACATAGTTTTCAGACTTGATTATAAGAGCTTGTTTATAAGGTGTTTATAAAAGGATAAACAATTTAATTCAATTTAATATAATTGTAATTGTCAAGGCGATTTTCTAGATTAAGATAATCATTTCAAATTCTAAAAATTCTAATTTAATGTTTCATAAGGTTAGAAAATAAAATTTTAAAATAATTATTCATTTTGTTATTAAATATGCCGTGCACAAAAAAACTTACCAGAATTTTTTTTTCACTGAACACGTTTTACTTTACACGAGTGAATTTAATCTGCACTCAGATAGTTCAAAACGATAAGTTAATTTTTTTTTAAAAAAATAAAAGGAAATAAAGGATACCGCTGTGATGTCGTCTCTTAAAAAAATGAAGTCACAATCGAAAAAATTTTCTTTTTCTGATTTCTACGTGTGTGCAGGCAGCAGCAGAATCAATCAGCGTCTTCTCATACAGTGAGAAAGGAATGAAAGTTCTCTCCTTGTTCTCTATCCGGCGTTTGGAACAGGAAATGGAATCGTATCAACAATCTGCATGAATCTGATGTGGAGTCTTGATAAAGGGCTTTGCCACATGACTGGTTCTTTGACTTACCAATTTGGCTGACGCCCAACTTGATGAAAAGAGCTTGTGCTATGTAATACCAGCTTAACCATTAACTGGGCGCGGAAATTAGCAATTTACTCAATACCACAATTAAAAAAAATTAGTTAAATATCTTCTTGAAAAATGTAAAACCAATTACACGATAAGGAATTAAATAATCAAATAATCAAATTGTGATAATAATATCAACTAATTAATTTATTCAATTAAACTATTATACTTTAGTATACCATTTCCGTTACTTCGCGTGCATGAACAAATTCTACCATGCATAGCAGCTGGCATTGACCAACCGTCCACATTTTTCTTGCACCTGGACGTAGCTTTTTCAAAGGGTCAGAAAGTTTCTTTCATTGCTATGTTAAGGTACCGAGCTTTGAGTATTGCTCATTTTCCCCTGAACATAAGGGGCAGTCTCAAGTTTCTTCGTCAGCCGCAAGCGCTCAAGCAAGAAGTGCAAATCCCGCATTTATTGGTCCCCTTTTCTTGGACGTCAGCTGTTAAGTTACGAGTAGTATGAATGGCATGTTACCCATATTCAATCACGGCATTAAGCAGGGACTCTAACCTAGTCATGGGTTCCCCTTTTCAAGGGCAAGCTTCGCCTCACCGACTTTGCACAGTAATTTCTATCGCCGCAGCACACCGTGGTTGCTTGAAAAGAGGAATCCCCACAAATCTCACTCATGTCTTGCATTTGCTGTACTCCTTTTTGCTCACTGATCCGTTAATTATTCACGTCTGCTGTGGTTTACCCCAAGAAATCAGCATATTCACTTGCATGCGACTGGCCACAAGGCAGAAACCCTCTGCTGCGTTTGCTTCCAAGTCTTGGCACGACTATAAGATGCGCGTATTCTGCGGAAACCAAACCCAAAAAAGGGAGAGGAAGCTGATACCAATCCATTTACTCGGCTCACTCTTTTCTTCCTACAAGGTCAGGTCTGGTGTGGGTTATAAAGTCGAGAAAGTGACTCTTAAAGTGGCGGCTAAATTGTGGGTGCCGCCACATGTGGCGTAAGAGGAGTTTTACGGGCCTGTATGGGCCATGACGGTTATCGACTTATACAACGTCTTATATGCGAGTAAAAATGGAAGAGAAGTAGGAGGTCGTTCAAGGTCGTTATATTCAAAGTTAGATCACTGACGGAGGGTTCGAAAGCAGAATAGTAGCAATTCGAGTAGTTTATGTGTCGTGATAGTGAAGGAGTTTATGGGCCATCACATCATCACAAACACTTAAGGAAAAAAAAAAAGAGAGTGGTACTCGTAAAGTTTTACTGACAAATTTCCCTTTTATGTACGACCCATAAAATGGCGGAAGACCGGACTCCCCTTTTTTTCATTTTTATTTCATATATAAAACGGTGTAATTACGGCAATTTGCCTTGATTTTCGACAACAACTGTGACCTACGAGGTTGAACCATTTAAAAACACATAAACTCCCCGAGATATGGCTGCATAAATCAACACCTCGCTCTGTTGTGGCTTCAAGAGCGGACAAATTGAAGGCGAGACGTTCATTTGTGGGACGCTTTACGGCCTTGACGGCCAGTAAAGCCCGAGCGACGTGCACCACACGCCGCGCTCCATGCAGTCATTGGCGGAGGCGCAGCCATCAGGAGGAGAGTAAAAGAGAGAGAGAAAGAGAAAATAGAAAACTTAAATGGACAACAAACATGAACGAGAAAAACAATTCTGTCACACTCAATATATTAATCAATTTCTACGAAAATAAATTGTTAAAACCTACTTTGACTAGCTTTTTCATTCATAAAATATCCAGAAAAAAAATACACTCTATTTCTTTAAATTATGCACTACCCTAATATAATGTATAATTAAAATGGTTATTTATGTGTTTACTCCACGAGTATTTTAAGTGCGGTTAAAATTTCATACAGTATTTCCATTTGGGTTGCTGGCGCAGCTGATAGTTGTGACAAGTCGTACGACCAATCTGTATATTTCATTCAAGTGCCATCCTTTTCAAATAAATCATTTCAACTAACAGTTATTTACACATTAATTCATTATCCGGTTTTCCTACTGCTCGATTTATATACCTCACACGTTGTAAATATGTTTCATTTAATACAAGTTGATGATTTTTTTACAAATTTTCCTCTCCTCACAAACTTGTAAACTGCGTTATGTTAAAGAATCCAGTGATGCAAACTTCCTATGGCACGCGCAAGCAAATTTCCCTTTAGAACCATGAAACATTATCATATTGGTCTCAACTGTGTTACACATTAAACTGCATGGCGTTGAATTATTTTTTGTATTACAAGCTTGCTCCGAGTACTCTCCCACCCACCCATAACAAACTTTAAATAAACGAGCGTGTTTCATTAAACTTTGCATCTCTTTTTCTTTTTCTGCCAACGTGAAAGTAAATATATTCGTCGACTCAGGATAAGCTTTTCCCTTTTCATGCTTCGAGTTGCCAAGAGAAACGTTGCTCAGGGGATTTTCTTACTTTGTTCCAACGTTATAACCTTAGCTTCCGTACACAGCCCAAACTTATTACCTACACAAAGCTGAAAGGAACGAAGCACGAGCCCCTCCATCGTCACATGAGATGGCAATAGCTTTGATTACTCAGTGCACCAACTGATCCCGCCTTTAATCTCCCTTGTGTGGCTCCTACGTTTTAAGTCTTCCTCACTAAGTCTGACCATCGACTACGGATTATTTCTTTGACGTGTCACACTCATCACACCTAACTCTTCTTCACGGCAAAATTCACTTATTAAAAATAAACTTTCTTCTAATAGAAAAGGCATGTAATCATCTCGCTACAGTTATACTATTACAGTCGGGGTGCATGGTGCAGCATATTTATTACGGTACAATTTTGAGCAAAAGATGGTCCAAGTACACCCAAAGGAGCACACGTGAAACTATATAACTAATCATAAACGTGAAGTGAAATTTTCTTTCTTTCTTTCTACTTTTTTTTTTTGGTAAAAAAGGGGTTTCATCAGTTGCTGCAGAGCCATCAGGAATATACAGTGTATAATTAGCTATAAGATGCAACACCGCAATTAAGTGACATTGGATAATAAGGGTTGTAAATCAATGGAACGAAAACTTGTACTTTGAGAGTCAAGATTCCGAAAAAGCCCTGGAGGCGATCCTCGAGCACTGCAATTAAGCAGGGAAGAAGACAATTCGGTTGGCTAAAACGATTCCTGCCAAGGGGGTCACCATACAGGTGTAACAACTGAGTAAAATGCATTTTCTCACAGCCCTACTGGGGTTAGCAAATATACCTAATGAACTGCTCAGCCAAACAAAAGAAAAATACCAACGCCATTACTCCCTTTATTTTTCACACTCAAGACTTGCTTAATTCTACCTTCTGCTCTATAATTTTATTGTAATTAAGGAGTTGATTACGTAATCGTACTTTTATTTTCCTTAGTGACCATGACCTTGTAACAAATGAGCTAATATTAGATTACTTTAAAGTTGGAATTAGTTTTTCCCTTCTCCCTTCTCAGCTAAAATGGCGCCCAAGCAGAATGGCCGTCAACTATTTTTTTCTGATTTCTTTACAATTTCTGCTGAATCTAACCTCAAATTTATGCAACAAGAGCTATACGTACCAGCTTCCTTTATCGATTTTCATTTTAAGGCTGTAAAACTTAAAAAAAAACTCATCTAATATATATTTTTTTCTTTTTCAGGGCTTGTTAATTGAGGGACACAACAACCATCGTCCTTGGTGAAAATTTCCAATGTTTTCTACTAGAGGGCGACACTCGTACAAGACGTGTTCCAATTTTTTTTTTCTGACAGTTTGAAAGGCAGTTGCAGCCGTTGATGGGCGGAGCAAAGCCTTTTCACTTGCCTTGTGTAGTTCTACGCACAAATTTCTGTTTTGGTGGGCAGCCATTTTGAATTGTAATGTGTTTTGTTTTGAATTTGAAATAGTGTTATGAGATTGATTCGATTAATAAATAAATAATTAATCATTGTTCGTTTACTAATAATAAGTAAATAAATAAATAACTTTTAACATGTAATATAGATTTATTAAACCATGGTTAATTAGTTTGTTAATTAGAAAAGATTTTTTTCCTTAATCTAAAAGTAAAATTAATACAGACAACAGAATAAGAAAAAAAAAAACTTACCTTCACATAACTTCCCATCTTCATTGCTAATGAAAGCAATCCTGTAAATAAGTCTAGAAAGCAAGATTATTAACAACTGAGTTGAAAAAAAATTCTAATTTAATTAGATGAAAGAAGAAATTTATTGAGCAATAATCAATTATTTCGTATTAAACTTTATCAAGCTTTATGATATTAAAGTAATATTAAAAAGTACTTACTATCAATTTTAATATTAAGTATATTTTACTTTACCAGGTTTGTTGACCACAAATAATATTTTGTAATGTTTATTTTTAATTGTACATTCAATGAAACAATTTTGTCCAAATTACTGTCAATTTTATATGAGACCACCGACAAGGAACATGACTTTTCCTTTTTTTTAAATAAACATAATTCATGTCACACCTCAACATTTACAATTTATTTTTTTACAAATTTCTTTGTATATCTTAGCAAAAAAAAAATTATTACTAAATATTCATCACCTTTCAAGCAGATAAAATAGTAAAAAAATACATTGTATTTTTTTATAATGTTACAAAGTCACCATTACTTGCAATAGGTGAGCTCATAACGGACACCTGGTTTGAATATTAATTAGTCAAGACACTGAACACCACCAACTGTAAAACTGATTCGAAAAAAAAGAATGGCCTCTCGAAGATAATTACATTTTTTTTGTGTTTCTGTGTTACTTGTATGAGTTAAATCGAATTGGATTTTCTCCATTCCTAATTAACTTAGAAAACAATTACAGACTACATATGACAATTGCTTAAAGGCCTGAGCATAAAAATAACTAGCAAATGGAAGCAATTATAAATATTATTCGTAAGAGTTTGCCATAGCTGGATTAATTCTAGCAAATGCATCCTCCAGGGGAATCAAGCAAGACAAAGAGAATATCTAGCCATAATCAGGTTGCAAATGTAACATAAAACACATTATAAACTCTAATGCGTTTATTGCCTTCTTAAATGTCACAATTTAATGTTTGTGTAAACATTTACAAAATTGTTTCTCTCACTCTTTCGTTTAGACAAAAATGACCAGTTTCTATTATCATTCAATTTTAATTTTAGTCTAATTACAGCCAGATGCGTATCTTGGACTGATTCCCAAATAAATTATTCATCCAAAATATACTTCTTGGCCTTGGGCTTGTCATGACCTGATGGACGATGCAGCAAACTCATTAAAGGAAACCTGCTGCCTCGGCCATTGTTGTTACCTGGGCCAATTCCTTATTATGTCTTGCCCTTTGACATTTGTAGAACTCACTGCGTGTGGTACCGCTAAGTCTGGTGGAGGTATGCACCAGCGCGTTGTAAAACGTTTTTCCCCTCCCCTTTTTTAAAAAATATTTTTTATCTGCTTGCAAGAGATAAGTTCCGTTTTGTCTTTGACGATTCATCCACCTTTTTTTAAGCCAACGCCTCAAAGATTGCAATCAGTTGTGAAATGTGCACCCTCCCATAACAGCAAGCAGTCTGGCCTAAGTTGTACCAATTTACGGTCGGTATGGTGCAAAGATGACAAGTGTCCTAAGGCTGGCAAAAGCCGGTTGATAAGTGTACTCGCTCATCATCAATATGGCGCCTTGAGAGGCCGCTGTAGTCTTGGTGCCCAAAATCTCGCTCGACCTCCCTCGTTGGCGGGTTTGCCGCGTGTTCCTACTCTAATATGACAACTTACTATATTGCACTTCATTAATTTTGATTTACAGAAGCAAGTTGCAACTCGAGAGAAAAGAAAAATCTAAAAATTTAGTGCGATTCCTGAGAAAAGTCTAATGTGCTTCTCCTATCTGAAAAATAAATTCATTTCATCCACAACCCAATTTAGTACTCTTATACGTGCACAGGGTTTGAACATAAATTCTAACATGTTTTCCTACAAATTTCAAACAAAAAATGAAATAAATAAAAATTAAGTGGTTATTTTTTAAAAATGTGTAGACAAATAATCATACAAATTAAAACAAAAAATATAAATAAATATTTCTTTTAACTAGATTAACATAAATACACAAATTGAAAAATAAATTGAAAAATAAATTTAAAAATAATAAATAAAAAGAATATGACTTCGTGACGTAACAGATGCCTTTATTGGTTGTACGAGCTATTTTACACAATAATTGGTTACAAAATAACAATGAAAACAATAGTTTTTTTTGTTTACTTTTTGTATTTTTTTTAATTGGACTTGGGGAAAAGGAAGGGAGGTAAGGGCTTTGCCTCAAATGTCCAAACCAACACGTCTAGATATATAATTCACCTATGTACAGAAACACCAGAGAGTCAAACATGCAATATTTATCCAACTGACGGAATTGGCGTAATTATATCATAATGTTAGTGAGGGTAGACATCCTTCGGGACACGCTTAAGACTATCTTAGACGTAATAATGAAAACAAAAATATTTAAATTTTAAAAAATAAGGAAGAATTAACATAAACACTCTGCCTTTTCAAAGGCTTGGATGAGAAAACTGTACAATGGTTCATTTATTTAATTATTATTTTTTTTAAAATGTTGTTTTCGTCATCATTATAGAAAGTGCTCACAGAAATATTTAGGTTTGATGCAATTTGTATTAACATTATGGGATTAAAACTTATTCTTTTACACTAAAATGGCAATAAAAGCCACTGCTATTACAAAATAACTGTTTAAGTATATGGTGACCATTCATAAACAAAAAATGACAACATTTGCATGGGAGATTCAACAAAAACAATGCATCGGAATGACTATAAACAGTTTGAATTTGCATAATACAAAATACATGTGTACAATAATCTTATGATTTTTGCATTTTAGGAACAATATTTTATTTTTTTTTTCATTTTGGGCAGATATTCTAAAGTTATACAAATACGTAACCACGTTTGCTTACATGTAATGCACTGAAGAAATGAGCTATTTTTTTCCATATCGTTCAAAAACTGCCATTTTGCAGAATACCTGCCATTGTATAATGTGAAATACAACATACACAAGCATTTCTGTTAATTGCAACACATAGAAGAGGAAGAATAGTTTTTGTCGTTTCCTTGAAAATTTTACGGAGGAGGGAGGTTAAATACAAACATTTGGTTCAGAATATTCTCATCATCACAAATAAAGTTTCCTAAGCATTTTGCTGTTAGAGCATCGTTTGGCCATTATCACGTGCAAAGCATGCAGAAGACGTTGACAGTAGCAAAGGCAGACAAATTCAAGTAATATTGCGTATTAGTATTATTATTTGACTTGCATTCTATATCTACAGATTCAGGTAATAATTTGATCATCCAATTTGTTACGAACTACACGCAGTTTTATAAAATATTATTATTATTATTATTATTATTATTATCATTATTATTATTATAAAGATCTTTAGGAACCCTATATAACAATTCCAACACATTATACCAAACATTCCAATGATTGGGCCATAAATTGTGCCCTGCACACTGACACTGACATCAAGAGGGTGAATAAAATATTGGAATTTTTTTTAATTACGTATTTTTTCTTCAAAACTCGACTTTTATCCAACAATTTTCCTTTACCTATTATATAAGACTCAAATGTGTAGGCATTAAGTTTCAAGTGTTTCCTGTAGGCACTATTTTATAGGCCTAGGATGATTTAAATGTTCATACTTAGTCAACTTTATTTGTGTATGCTATACAATACACGTATAACACTAAAATGTTGTATATAGGGCTATGAGCAAAAGACATTTTGGATACATGTACCTCAAGTATGAGTCTGTCTTCCTAAGCAACCATCTTTTGTCGTTTTCCGTCTTTACTTGACACTCGTATCGGTGGCAAAAAATGTTTACTTTTATACTTTGGTATTGTGTAACATGATATGAAAACAATCTATTCATCATTTACATAATTAAAAGCCAATAATAATGAGTAATTAAAGTAATCATCTGTTACTAATTTTTTTCTTTTTTTACAAACAATTTCATAATAACAAAACAATTTGTACTTTTTTATGCTCTTCCACAATACCAATTTAGTTTATTAAAAAAATTTGCACCAAAAAGAAAAGATAAAAATAATTTGATTTGAGATCCACATAAAGTATATAAAAAACATTTTACACAAATGTGAAACAAACAGTAAATAAGTGCAATTAAGTTAAGGATGTCTGGCAATTGGGCAAATAAGAAATAAGGAAGGGGAAAGAGAGGGCAGAAAACTGTACCAATATGAGTAAAACAGCAATCTGTAACTCGTCAGCCAAAACACAATTATGATACAGAAAATTTTGAACACCAAATTTTATCTGTGTGCACAAATTAACAACAAGAATGTACAACAATTTGCTAAATATTGAAAAAATAAAACAAAACAAATTACCCATGTTAATATGATTACATCCCCAAGAAAAGCCTGAAACCCATCATAAAAAAAAATCATGTTACGTTTCTTGTTTACATTGAAAAAACAGCTATTAACTACAACAAAAAAATTAAAAAGCCAGCTCAAAAAATAGCCTCGAAAATAGCGTTATGAAATATTTTAAACAGAAAAAGAATGAATAACGCCACCTCGCATTCAAACAGTGTCGTCAATCACATCAAACTGGTTTTAAACATTTCTTTTATTTATCTATCTCTAACTTGAATATAATTCCTTTTTTAAAGGAATCATACAAAACCCTGCCTTTCGTTATACCTTTTTAAAAATGCATTTGCCCTCTCCGGTCATTAAGATCAGCATTAAGCAGATAAAAAAATGAAAAAAACAAAACAAAAACAAAAACAAAAACAAAAATGATAAAATTTCATTCAAACACTCATACAAATAATTAAAAATAAAAAAGAAAACACACAAAGAATTTATTATTTTCACCACCGATACCCTCGCCCATTGGCGCCAAAATACCATTGTGGCTTCAACAGCATTAAATTCGTTATTGCCATGGAGCATTTTTGTTGATTTTGCACAACAAGATAAAAATCGTTTGAAAAAACATGAAAATTCGTTTCTTTGTCATCATTATACAATAATTACTTAATTCATAATAATTAATAATAAATTTATACATCAACGCAAAGAATGTGATAGACAAACAGGAGAGAAATATTAGAGCCTACATTTTACCACTATCTCTTGTAACAAGTCTTTTAAGAATTCCTGGCTAAGACTCGGGAGAGAAAAAAAAGTTATTGTGAGCGTAGTCTTCTTTTGCCAGTTTTCTTTTGGTATTATTTTCTTGTTATTTTTTTGCGGGGGTTACATTTTTGCCCGCACGATTGTCCGCAGCATTCAAATTCGTTTCTTTCACGTGATACGTGCAGTAATTCATTCACTTTTCATATAGTTCAGAAGAGGTAGAAACAACACTTCCTGACACACTTTTTTTTCTTTTCTTTTTTTTCTTTTTGTCAAACAACGATCATTTACATGAATGAATAACTCAAAAAAATGGGATGACAAAACTGAAAACGTAGACATATACATCACATCCCAAAAAAAAGCCAATGTCTTTTTCATTTTTTTTTAAATATTATTATTTTTATTATTATACGTGTCAAGGTCTGTTAAATTTCATTTCTTTTAAGAAATAAAAGAGACAAGACACACATAGAAAGGGAGGAAAAAAATTTTTCATTTTATCTTTCAGGAAAAGGAAAAAAATAATTCATTTAATATTTATAGATTGAAGCCAATCTGTATGTAAATTTATTTGTAACTTGTCATTTTTAACCATTCATCCCCATCACTGCTTCTAAAAGGGAGGACTCTTGTGATTGTCGATGGATGGAATTAAACACATGCAGGGTTTCTATCGCGATTCGACTAAAGCAAACTGGTTCCAAATTATTCGCGTTTTATACCCTGTATGTTTTAATAAGTATATTTGTCTGCGTTATTATTACATTTTTCTTTTAAATTTCGAACACCTAGAATTTGTACAATAAGAAGAACTCTTCAAGTGTAACATTAAAAATGCACAATCAGTTTTGACCAATTGTATTTTTTTAAATAAACATAATTTTTTTGATTTCATAATGAAAACTTAAAAAGTAAATAGACATAAATTTTTTTTAAAGAGTTTTTTTAAAAACCCACTGAATTATTAATTATGTAAAATTTGTATTTTTTTTTAAATCTTTTTTTTTCCCTTTCCCGTTTACACGATGAATCGAACTGATTAACATCGAATCACGAACGGAACGAGAGAAAAAGAGTATACACACCAAAGAGAATTAGTATTTGTAAATTTTGTTTTTCTTTTTGCTTTCTATACTCTGCAAATCACAATGGATATGACAACTGAGAATGCGCGCGCGTTATTGGACACGTATAGAGAAGCAGTGTGCAAACCTGGCGGTGGAGAAGTTACACATATCGACAAAAGTCTACGTATGTGTTTTTCCTTTAGGAGATTCGGATCGGCTATTGGGACCGCTGCCGCCGCCATTGCTGCTGCTACCGCTGCTGCAACAGCTACTCTCCATCTTGGGGATGCTGGACGGCGGGGCGACCGTCCCTTTGACCGAATGAGCGGGCGAGCCGTGGCTCGTCGAGCTAGCTGCCGCGGCCCGCCCCTCCACCTCCCGCTGCTGCTTCTCTTTCTCGGCCGCTTCGCGCCTCGCCTGCTCGTTGATTTCTTTGACGGCTCTCATTTCCTTCTTCAACTTCATCCTCCGGTTCTGGAACCAGATCTTGATTTGACGTTCTGTCAGACACAACGCGTGGGCGATCTCGATTCGCCGCCGCCGAGTCAGGTAGTGGTTGAAATGGAACTCCTTTTCTAGCTCCAGCGTTTGAAAACGAGTGTACGTCTGACGACCCCGACGTCGTGGGCACCCATTGGGACCTGAAGTAGCCAAGACGCATGCAAAAGAAAACTCATTATGCAATTTACTCATTCCTTTCTTTCGAAATCTGTGGCATAATAAATAGAAGAAAAAGTCAAGGAAAGAAGGGGACTTTAAGGGAAATATATTTTTTTATACATAAAAAAAGGAAAATCAAATGGGTACTAAAATAGTTCAATAAAAATTTCCTGTGTTACACTTCCACATTATTCTAACGACATATTTCCCTACTCAAACTTCTTTTCTTTTGCCAAATAGGAGAACTTTAGAGCTGACGTGTGCCGAATTAAGTCATAGATGACGAAGCATAGGTATTCACAAAACATTACCTTCTATATTTCCACTCGCAGTATAAACCATTGCAAGAAGACACTCGGTCCGAAGAAACTTTTAAGTGCGCCCTCCCATATTAATATTTCCATCAGAATTCTAAGTCACGTACACCACTTTTACTAAACCCTTTTAAATTCGCTCAAAAAATATTTTATTTCTGCTTAACTGTGCGGATTAAAATGTAAAAGGGAGTCACCAAATGTACAAGTAATTACCCATTAATCGTCATCTCTGAAATTACAGCATGACGTAACAAGTAATGAACTCAATCAACAAAATGCCTACAACCCACTTACAGTGTCAACATTCGACTTCGAAAACAGCGTTCAATTGGCTCAAAGCCCTAACCTGGATATAAAAAAAAATCCAAGCACCCAGATGTAACAACAAGTAACGAAAAAAAAAGAATATAAATAACAAGAAAATAAAAATAAAATGCTCGCTTAAAAAGGAATAAGCAAAATGCACTCTGGACATCGGAGTCTCTGATGTAACATCAAAGGGTTAAGCTCGACTGTGCAAAACAGTTAAAGTGCTGGAGCTTGGCCAGATTGTGGCCACATTACCTACTCCGTAAGAACAAGAGTTGCTGTTGGACAATGGTGTCATTGCCATGAGAGCGACGTCACTAAACTACATGCCATATCTATTGGGGAGATGTGAGTGGCGCTTCGCCACTTTGATGCACTTGTCACACTGATTTTTAAGACAAGGTACTGCAATCCGCACCCTCCCAGCATAGGCACCAGCTGATTCATTGTAGTCGTTGCTATGTCACGTGCCGTGCGTGGAGAAAAGGCGGGAAGTAGCAGGGAGAAAGAGGGGATTAAGAAAAGCAAAGGGCGTTCAGGGTTACGGCAAACATTTCAAATATTTCTCACAATAAGTATTTAACCCTAATTACGTGTAATTATTTTGTTTAATGTATTTTTTAAATAACTAAATTGCACAAAACTATAATGAAAAAGAAACAAATGGCAGAAACAAAATCAAGCACGATTATGACCCGTCAAGTTGCGTTGCACCGCTTAAGCAAAAATATCTGCAGCCAGCTAATTATGCTTGATGCGGTCAATATTATGCAGATGCTTGTCGTCAACATTATATTTTTCACTATCAACTAAAAATAACTCGTGCGTTGCATAAACAAATCAAATTTTAGAACATGAGCCATTCAATAATTTTATGTGAGCCTAAGTAAACATGACAGTTTTGGAAAAATACAACACACACACACGTGTATTGCGTTGTTATACAAAACGTTGATGTGTACATGAACAGTAGGGAAAAGCAAAGAAGAGAAACCGAGAGCGGACCCATTGGCGTAATCATAGCGAGCAACGAATCGGAACACATACACAGTACAGGGTGCTAAATGAAGCAAACTGAGAAGCAAACCAACAGTCGAACGGACAGCGGACTTGAGCAATGCCTATCGGAGCGTCTCGAACAAGGCGAGAAAAGATATCGCGAGTCCGCATAATGATATGCAAGCCAAACGCATGGTGATGCATGCGAGAAGAAAATAGCAAGAAGCGATAACGATAAAATGATTGAACAATACGATACCTGATGTAAATAAGGCGTTATTCGGTGCAACAAATCCTTGAAGAAACATGCTGAACCCTGAGTTTTCTACACAGGGCCACCCATAAAAACTTGTAAGAAGAGGCCGGCATGGGAGAGAGAAAAATAATTTCCTTGAGAACTGTTTGTTAACGGAGCTGACGATGTGTTGCTACTCCGTGGAGAAAATAGTGCGTGGGGCGCGCCCACGTTGCTAGCCGGCCTTAAAGGCGGCTCCCGAGACGCGTGTGGAGAACGAAGGTCGCCAAGGTAGCCTGATGGGAGTGCTCACGCAGGACAAAAGACAATTTGCATTGCACAAGCAAAGGGTTACGCGATCGTTGCCCTCCCATCTGCCGGAGGTGCAGCTAGAGAAGGGCGGCGCAGTGCTCACTTGTTTGCACTGCACCACGTGACGAAACGTGACGGGGAATTCATGCGCGGATACATTATTTTCCTCGCTGCCATTACAGCGCACATAGGAAATAATATTATTAGTTGTGCGCATCTGAAGAGAAACGGCGCAATCAAATCTCAACATGAAATATCTGCCAAGACAATCTTAAATGGAAGCATAATTACAACGCACGACAAGCAATGAGGGAAAAAATATGACAATAAAATCTTTTAATTTACGTTTGTAAACACCTCTATATATACACAGGCCCCGTCCTAATTAAAAAGAATTCATACTAGCAAATTTATTTCTCATTCAAATTGAAATGAACTCTTTTTTTTACATTAAATATAATCAATTTCGCACATCATAAACTTGATGCGGTACTAAGGTAAAGAAATTTATCTTCTCTACACAGCCACTTGCTGACTCATAAAATACAATTGGCCGTTTGTGACAATAAGAGTAACACCTCAGATGTGACAGAAAGCATATCCAAATGCTGACTACTTAGACTTTGTACAATGGAGCAGACAAGTGTTTATAGTTTTATTACAGGAAGGCGGACACTATGAGAAGCGTGTCCAATGACCTCTGTTTTATGGCCCAGACTCGTAAGAGAGAAACAGATGCATAGGGGGGGATAAAGAAAAGTGAGTTAGGTAGGCGATGTTACAATGTTAATGACTTTGTATACAAATATACTAATATAAAGTGCAAAGTGTCTTTAGCAATGTTACACAGGAGAACGCATTGCACCAAAATCTTGCAATCATTCATTCTTTCAGCTTTAACTTCATTGCACTAGATCGTTATTGTACTAAATCGATTTATTTCTACTAAAAAAAAAATAAAAAAAAGAAAAAATTACTCTTGTCCTGCCCTGAAGAAACCTATGCATCAACTATTACCTCGAAGGAAGTCATATTTTCCTGCTAGCCACTTATTAAAAACGCATTTTCGCAATTAACTAAATCTAAAAATCTAAATCCCAATTTTCTTTGCTCCATCTCCACAGGAGCTTTTTTATCTTAGCATAAATAATGCTTAATTACGTTCACACTTAATTCCTTAATAAGAATTTTCACAATGTAATAAAATTATTTAAATGACGTGAAAATTTACAAGTAAAGAAAACAAAAAATAAAAATAAAATTTCAAAGTGCAAACTCATTTATCAACTACACAATGGTTTCTTTTTTTCCATTCCATTGTTCTTTTCTGACCAAATATTCACTAGCTACCACCTTCGACTACTTTCAACTCACCTTCCCTCAAACCAAACTTTGGTACAATCCTTTCATAGTTCTCAAGAGGCCGTATCTAGCCATAGTCGGCTGCAGAGGGCGTGACCTCCTCAGCTTTTGCCAATGGGAATTATGCACGAACATCTCACCATCTAAGAAGTAAGGTCGCTTAAACATGTTTCCTTCACTCTCGTGATATAATAAAACTAACTGTTAGACGCCTTTCTTTCTTTTAAACAAATGAACAAGTCTGTCTTTTTAATTTTTAAGTAAAAATTACTTTTACCAGTGTTTAAAACCAACTTCTTTTTTTTCTTTCTAAACATTGATCTTGACTAATGATTAAATTCAGACACACACTACGCATGTGCGCAAATAAATTTAAAATTGAAGCAGACAGCAAAAAGCGTTACATTAGTTTGAGCAAGCAGCACTATCCTATAGATAGCATCTGATATATATCCATACACATATATATCGAGCGAAAAGTCAAGATAGAATTTTGCTCAAAGTGAGAGAACGCATCTAAGAGAAACATTTTCCCAACAGGCAAAAGACCTCCATCATTTCAGTACGCCTGAAAGGTAAGGCTGTCATCTAAAGAATAAGTGGAACATGATAATAATAGGCTTGCATGTTACGCCAAAGACATGCGAGTTTGGCGGCCTTCAACCAATTCTGCGAAAGATGCCGTCCAATGTGTGCAACCACAGCACCTGAGTAAAAATTAACTCCACCAGCAGGTTTTTCTTTTGATTTTTTTTTATGATCGTCGTTCCCGCATTGTATTTCTATGTGAGGCTCAGAAGGAATTAAAACCCGAAGGGCGGTCTTCCAACATGCCTCTAATTCGATACAGTTTTCTTTCAGATGTAATAATCCCATACTCCAGCACACCTTTAAAAATAAAAAAAAAAGAGGAAAAAGATCCACCAACCAACTTCAAAGCCAATGAACGACTATAATCAACATCAGAGGCTCCCTCTAAAATGTTTTTTCGCCATCATGTCTGACACTAATGCGTTTTTTCGAAACTTAATTTTGTTCAAGGCTGGGGTGGAGCAAAGAAAAAGAAAAGAAAAGCAAAGCAAAAGAGAGAAAGAAAAAAATCAAATAGAAAGAAAGAAATAAATGAAAGAATAAAAGAAGAGATCACGTTTGTCCCTTTCTCTTTCACAATAGAGAAATGAAAATATTAATTATGCAAGTATCTTGGTAAAAATTACATGTCTCTGTATTTGTGACACAAGTTCAAGAATCGAAACTGCTAATTATACTTGGAAAGTAATAAAAAAAATTAGCCCCTAAAGCCGACTCTTAACTTGGACTTGCACATGTAGTTGAAATAGCATTTTCTTGTAAATCCCTTACTTGCCAATAAACACTAGCAAACGCGCCTTCCTTTTTACCAAATCGATCGTCATCCATGCACACTAAAGGCAGTGGAAAAGGCAGCCATTACAAGGCAGAGAAAAAGAAAGGCAAGGTGAACGACACACGAGTTCAAGAATAAAAATTCTGGTTGGTGTGCTGACACCCTCCTTATTCTCCTGCCCCTCCTCTCCCCCTCTACCACCACCTATTCGCCCATAGCCTTTACTCTCTCTATCCCTTCTTTTCCACACTACATAAAATTACCCCAACCCAACCCATTATGGCCTAGGTTACAAATAAGACTTCACCGCATTGTGGTGTATTTAGTCTTAAAAGATCTCAAGAGCGTGCGTCTTTGCAATGAAACTCGAGCAAAACTAAACATGAATGAAAAGCACACCATTCATGAAAGAAACATTTTCCAAGTTACTCCAATGCATATAGACCGAGAATATGGGTCAATATTCTGCTGTAATGGATCATAAACATGAAGACTTTAAACATTTCACTGAACTTTACTTGAGTTGCTATCTGACGCGAGAGATGATTCCAGCAGAACATCCTCAACCATAACGATCAATGAAGCAACCTCCTAGTCGGCCATCTTGGCTCAAAATGGGAAAACATCAAATTGAAATGGCCATAACGTGACGTAGCATTCTACAAACACCTTCTCTCTTTTCTTACGCACTCTCCTAGATTGAATTGTGTAATTAGTGCGAACTTCATTAAAAACTCAAGGGAAGTTGCTTTTTTTTTCCCTTTTCTTTTTCCACCTCCCTTCTTCTTCTTAATTATACCATTAGAGTCAATTTAAAAAAGGAATTAATAAAATTATTATTTCTTATTTGTATTTACATAAGTTTGTTATATAAAAAAAATCCAATCTCAATAATGGTAAGCCAGTACTAATTAGCGAAAGTTTGGTGTGCAAATTCACAGAACTGCGAGTGTTCAATGTAATACATTATCATAAAGCAAATGCCCGGCGAAAATAATTCAAGTCCAACTAATTAATGAACCTCACAAGGAAGGCATATGGTGTTGTGCTTTCTTTTCTAAGTAGCCTAATTCACAAATATATTTTGGCTCTCATCCATAAATTGTTTTTTAATCGAGAATCATGTGCTGGAACATGGTTTAATTTACCTTTTAATCAAATCAGAACGAATGTGTACTCACGAGGCTTAGCAAAAGGAGAGTCGAGGCGTCGATACAGGCGCAACGCAATCTACCTACACGTCGACTACAAAGCAAATTTATTGTAAATATGAAAAAGCCCCCTTCGCCTTAAAGAGAAAAACTAGCTAGAAATAATCCATTTGTTAGCACTTGAAAACAAACTAAATTTAACTGCCATGATAAATTTATCTCTTTATAAGAGGCGGAATAAATAAAAAAATAATAATAATTTTAATTTCATGTCTTTTGAATACTGTAATCAAAGTCAATATTTATATTAATACGCATAATTATAAATTTATTACGAGCATATTTAACAGCCCATTACACGCATTCAGAGTGTGTAATCCTCTGTATCATAAATTTCTTGATTGCCATCATTTCCTCGTTTTAACTAGCTCAATAGAATAACTACACAAGAAAAACCTTAAGTGCAATAAGAAAGTTCACAAAACCGTTTCAAGAGGGCGCCAAGATACAACCTACAAGTGAAAATGTTGCTATTAAAATCAAATATCTCATTAAATTAAATATACAAAACGCGTGAAATAAATCCAACTTTAAACACACTAAATAAAATAATTCTTTTTTCTTTTCTAACATCATTTACAATTTTTTTTCCTCAACTGCCCATCAAATATTAAATTGGAAATTGAAGAAATCATTGTATTAGTAACGGCTTACATATAGGTTTTCAAAGAGACAAGAACTATTTTGTGGGTACCCATAAAAAAAGGCAGCAAATCCAAGTGGTTTTTTTAGTGCATGGAAATGTAGCCGATACATATGCCACGTGAGTGGTATATCGCGGTGGTTTTCCTATCACACATTTATTGTCACCAGACGAGGGACGAAGGGGATTTCAAGCTACAACCAACCAGCAAAATTTGAGTCTCTCTACGAAAGCGTCGATAAATGTGGGCGCGAGAGACTACAGCACGTGGTGACAAATGGTCGTCGGCCAGAAGGGGACCATGTCTCAAGCGAGGGGGGAAACTGAATATAATCCAACCGACGAAAAAAAAAAAAAAGAAAAAAATTTCACTTCGTTTTATAAAACCCTTCTCTCCTTTTTTATCTTCCCAACCCCACCCCCTTTATGTCCCATCCATATTCCTGAGTGGGCGCGAAACTTGAGTAACCAACTTTCTCTCTCTCTTCTCAGCCCTTTCATCGTGCCATTTGTATTCTTCCCGAATATAAAAGAAAAAAAAATCAAAAAAGAGAAAGAAAAAAAAAGAGACAGAAAACGAAAAGACAAAAAAAAATCAAATAAAAATAAACCATGATCAAAATCTAGAAATCTAAAAATAGACGACAATGACAAATTAGGAGTAAATTTATTAGAATAAAACAACAGTTTGGATGGGATTATATTTTCCCATTGACCCTAGCAGCGGAAGCATACTAAAAGCAAAGTATGCAAGAAGGAGGAGGGTGGGAAAAGAGAGGAGGAAACGAAAGGAAAAGGGGGAGGGTATAGAATCCATTATTTTGCTAGCCTTCTCACAGAAAATGGCGTTTGAGCTCAACCGCACGAACAAAATCAAATCGATGAGCAGCCATTTTTAAGCTCATCAATGAAGGCTGGCTGAAACACTCAGCAACAACAATCATTCTTTTTCTTCTTTCCCCTTTACGCACTCGAAAAAAGACGTGTCCAGTTGACCATTGGCATATTGCGTGATATAGTAGTCGCGATTTTCCCTTTGCTTCGAACTAAATTTACACTAGACTGCACATGGCTAAGGGCTTTTTCTTTAATCGCAAGCTGTTGTTTCAGACTCATTTGCTCCATTTGGTAACTGGAGTAAAATCGACAAGACATTTGGCTCCACATTTACACTCCTCCTTCCTCCTTCCCTTTCACTGACAATGTATTTCACTATGTGCTGTGTGCTGGCTTATCTTAGGGGATTTCCGCACACATTGATTCATTGTATACAAGGAATAAATTTACTCGCTTTTAATGAAGGTTTTTACTTGCACTATAAACACTATAATTCATCATTATTTCAGGTAAAGTTGCCACCTCCAGCCTCTATGGATTACGTGATTTACAATCATCTAATAGCTGTCGTAATAAACATAACTTTTAATGTAGGAAATTATTTTTACATTACAGCTTGGGCGCAAGAGACGAGGTCTTTACATTTTTATGTAACAATGACGACGCAGCTGTTGAGATATAAACAAATTTATCTCTACCTACCAATTTAGAGTCCAAACCTATAAATAATGATTCACACGACAGCGTTTAACTCGTATGCTAAGCTAATTCTAATTTATCTCATGTCAAAACAAGTACATAATTAACATGCGATTACTGAGAAGAGAACCGGAGCATACACAGCCCAAATCACCAAAAATGGTCACGTAAGATATTTTTTTTAATCAACCCTCATTTTTTTCTCCCTTAATGATTTTAATTAAAAAACTTTTAAGGGGTCATTATCATGCAAACTCACTTCATTTTTTATAAATTTCATAATTCGCTCCGTAATTATCACTTCAATTTAAATCCGCTCGTTGACAAGAGTAATCAAAAGTATGCTTTTCAATGTTATAGTATAAAGACTTTGTACATTGAAATGTCAAATCGCTTTTCCAATATTCCTGAAATGCTTGCCTCATTAGCCTTAGTTGTAATGGTCTCCCAGTGCCGCGCTTAATGGCAGGGAGGAATGCACAACCATTATTCCTCAAGTCGCTGCTGTTGGTGTTAACCTTGAAGGAACCTTACCAGCTACACAATGGTTTCAAATCATGGACTATTGCTGAATTGGATAATTCTTTGTCTCAAGCTAACCCTCGAGGTTAAGCAGTATGTTTCAACGTATTTCAATAACTCGGTATAATGAGTGAGATGGAATATTTCTCCTCTCTTGCTTTTGTCACAGCTTGCATTCGTTAGCACTAAGAAAAGCAGGCCAACAAAGAAAAAGAAAAAGAAAAAATTCACATTTCAAATTTCAATTTGAATAGACATCAATATGAAAAATCTTTGCCCTACTTTTATTCTTTATATTTAAAGAGAAAATTAAAAAAAGAAAATGCTGCTTCTTAAAATATCTGTACCAAGGTCCAATAATAAGCTACCAATTATAGTAGTCATGGTCCCTTTCATTTTCGTGCTTTAAAATTAACCCAAACAAAATAGAAAATGTGTAAAACAACCAAGTTATAAAAAACATTGAACTTTAACACTGGATTTCGAAATTAATAATAAAATTTCCATTTACTCTTGTTGAAATAAAATTAATAAACAACAAGCGCGAGGTTGTTCTATTTTTTTCCCTAATTTTTATTTATTCAATTCAAGCTCGGCTATTGACCCAATCAAAGGAAGGCAAACGCACTCGTGATACTCCCCACTTTTCGCCATCTGTGGTTAAAAATCGGCACTTTGTATATACATGAGATAAATAAAAAAATCGTGGCAAAAGAAATAACAAAAATAAATAATCAAGCAAACAAGGAAATCATTTTGCTATATGTTGTGACGGCAGTTTAAACGAAAAGGAAGTTTATAAACGCCCCCCCGACCCGAAGTACGTTATATTCAATTTGATATTACACGTAACAATGCATGGCACAAACTTGACATCCTCATTCGCCGTAAATACATTTGAATGACAGAAAAGGAAAAAAGACATTGGAAACGGATGAAACCTTGAATACAGCAACTAGCAGATTTTTATCAATTGCCACGCATGAAAGAAAAGCTCAATGTCCAATATGTAAATGTATTAAAAATAAAATAAATAATAAATAATAAATGTTTTTGTCCACTAAACACTACAGAAAATTTTTCAGGAATAGACCCACAAAATAAAAAGAGCCCTTGCAAATTTTACAGTAGAATCTGAAATGTCTCACCAAAATAGTCCACGTCATCTGGGTCTATCAGGTGTTTCCAAAAGGGCAAGTAATCCAACTTTGAACCGCTCACTAGTGAATAAAAAAATACAGTTCGTTACGTGTCTGCGGGCTGTGAAATTTAAATATTCGTGCTAAAGCACAAACATCATTGTGCAGATAAACATACTAACAGACATTTGTAAAATAACAATTACTAAGTTTTATTAATAATTAATACTCTTTTTTATTTTTATTATTTTTTTGGGTCATTGGAAAAAATTTTGTTTTAATTTTGCTTCGTTTTATTTCTTGTTGCCATTATTTTCTCACTACGACTCGAAGAAAAAGAAATAAAAAGGGATAATTTTCTTTTGTGCAATGTATTCATTTTGCCCGTAGGAAATCAATTGAATCACTAGGGAGAGTCTATGTGTAATAAGAGACTACATTAAACGCAACTCTTGAAAAACGATAAAGATTCTATGACGGAGAATTAATTAAATTAATTAAAACTTGTTTTATGGTGTTACTTTATTATAGATACTTTCTTATCTATTACAACAACTCTTTCAACTGTTTAGATTATCGCCGAGATAAAATTAACTTTCCTGACGGCAACACATCTACATTACAATTGATTAAATTCGTTGCATACTACCATTTAAACCAATTGAAAATTGTCCAATCAACTAATTATTTACTACCCCTTAAAAATTCACAGATTGATTTTAATTGTGCCAAATAAATAAGGAAATTATTTGTTAATTTCATTTAAATTCAACTAAACATTCTTTTATGCAAATTAAAAAAGAAAATAATAAAATAAAAAAAAAATAAAGCAATACGTCATCGAACACCTCTAGTGAGAAAAAACGAAAGCAAAAAAAAAATAAAAAAAAATAAAAAAATAATAAAAATAAAATAAAAAAATATAAAAAAAGCAACAACAATGAAGTGTTCGGCTGTGAATGAGTGGCGGGACTCATGGTGGAGTTAGCCATAAAGATAACAGAATGGTGCTATAAAATTTCAAGTGGATATAGACATATATACCTAACGAGACAGCAGCCACATAAGGGACGTTTGGCTATGAGGCCATCAAGGACGATTGTCCTACAACGACGTCGCTGATGGTGGGTTTCCCTTCGTCTTCCAGACGCCTCTCTTTAGAAGACCGTAAACCCAACTCCCAAGTATTCAATAAAACCGTTTTCTTTCCCGCAATGTGAACGTAAATAGGCGATCTGTTGAAGCCGTGATCTAGCTGCCACCCACTATAAATACGGAAGCCGGGCCGAACGACTCGCACAAGCCGAGCAAAAGGTTCAACAGATTGGGACGTATATGTAAAGTCTCGTTGCTGGTCACAAACGAGTGGTCGTTAAACAATTTGCGCGGTGTTCCTCTATGCCGACCGAATATCACCTTGAGTGGTATAAATGGACCTATTTTGGCCAAATTGTGTGCTGCTAAATCGCCTCATTGTCCTTTCCTCAAAACCGTTTTCCGCATGTCATAGCCACCTACTTCCCCCCAACCTCTTCTCGTTTAATTAGGCTGTTAGCAAATGCTTCTGGAAATTGGTGAGATATGGCGAAAAGACCACTAACAGAGGTCTAAACGAGCCACTCAAAAATTTGTCCACTCGACTACCAACCAATATAGAAAATGAATTACTTAATGATATTAAGATAATGTCCTCACCAAACATGGGATTTATCAAACCGCTATGTGCCATACAGTGCCAACAACTCACCACCTCACGCAGCTTAGTTTCTAATACCACAAATCTACATGCGTTTCGGGTCTAAATGAATAATTCTCACCTAATCCGTCTTTCTACAAGTTCAAAATATACGCACCTATATGTACGCATCATGGTTACAATCGTCGTCTAACTCGTTTCATCGTTCTCACTAGGTAAGTTGCCTCTAATAAAACAAAGGTAAGTGCAACTACCTCCTCGCACATATCTTAATGGTGACGTTTTCTGTTTTGTAAGTCAATCACATTTAGTCAAGTGCTCCCACGAACAAGGAATGTATTATCAGTGGACCGTATGGCTCGGTATATCCGAGTGCAGGCTCATATTTAATTTATTAGAAAACGGAAGCCAATGTTCAACCCAGCCAATTCAAATGAGGCTGTAAAGTTTCCAGCGTCATTGAGTCGGAATCTTAAGGCAACTCCGAATGTTTCGTATCAGCCAAGCTTCACTACACTTGATAAAGAAGAAAAACACCAACTATTGTAGATCTGTTCACTCAGAAAAAAATGTTTTACCCAATTTTTTCCAACTCTTTCCCGTTCAAACCAGAGAAATTAACATAAAACTTTCAGATAACAAATGATAACACTAAAAAGAATATTCATGATATTCATCAGTAAAAAGAAGTTACAAGTGTTTTTTCTTTTTTGATTGTTTAACATTTAAAGATATTTCAAAATTTATGTGATTAAAAGTTGTTTACATTAAAATCTTATTACAGTAAAAAAAAAAAAATCCAAATTTTTTACAAATTGCGCAAAAATTCTAAAAGCAATGTATTTTTTTTCCTCTTTAATTCTACCAGAGAAATATTAAAACATAAAAAAAAAACATATAAATGATGAAGGCATTGCATGATGGTGGTCCCATACATCATTTAAAGAGGACAAGTCATCAGAGTGAAACTTTGGCCACCGAGGTAAGCACGAACCTGATTCTGTATGCAAGGAGGAGTGAGCTAGAAGTAAAGGACAAGAGGTCGGGCACGAAATTGCACCAAACTAAAAGCAGAAAAAAATTGGCCACACTAAACAACAAAAGTTAATTAACGTCAATCTTAATTTCAGACAAATCTACAATAAAATTATCCAGTTTATACACCCAACTATTAGTTTGATCAACTCATTTTCTCATCAGCAATGGACCGCAGCGAATCATTACCCGTGACTATCCCAAAGTGCTAATAGTCGTGTCGTGCCAATGGACGAATGAATTGAAGAGCTCTTTAACTTATATCCTTCTCCTTTTAGACAACCATAAAAAAGAGAAGTTGTTTTTCTACACGTACCTCATTCTATACCGGTAAGGCACGTGCCTCATTGTACTTCAAGCCCATTAACGTTTAAGGACCCTGGTTTCTTTATGTCCTGCCCTGTAGGGTCATCGTAAATTAAAATTTAAAACTATTAAGGCGTGGTTGCGGCTTCAGGTTCTACTAAAAGTAATCTTCTGGTGCGTCTCTATATTTAAAGTGATTTTTTTTTTATTATTTTTTACAAGTAGAAGAAGAATGGCCACTAGGATTCCAACGTAACTCGATTATGGGGTTTCCTAGATTAAATTCCGATCTTTTTTCTAATCCTGAAAACACCTTAAGCTCTGATGTAATTTATTTATTTCTCCAAACTTCGTAATGTAATTCAGATAAGAAAATTTTAAATTCAAATTAATGGCATTTTTTATAAAACCAGTTGTTGTTGTTGTACTTTGTGAAACGTGTTAACGTTTACTTAAATTTACGGTTATTATATATTTTTTGTTAGTAATTATGATTCAAAATTAAATTTAATAAATTTCCTCCAATACTGGCAGTGTTTTTTACCTTTAGTTTTCTCTTTATTACTCTTATATTTACCTTAAAGTTTAAGTGGCAGTATTAAAGTGGCGATTTGGCTAAACAAAAGAAAATAATTTCGTGCAAATTACAGTATCGATTTTTGTGCTTATACTGTAAAAGGTGTAGTGAGTAGATTCTTTCGAAAAGAGCATACAAAAGGCAACGAGCCTAATGACAAGCGAAGAATTGAGATTCATCTCACGTTTCTCTTTTCATCCCACGTACATGCCGCCAAAAACTAATGATTAACTTTTTCGTTTGAGAACATCAAAAGACTTGCCCCTTGAGCTCAATATGACAGTAGTTGATTAAAGCTAAGAGAGAGAAAACCCCCACCTTCTGCCATACAATTCGGCTTAAATATAACTGGAGGTGCTCAATAAATTGTGCTATTATACCAACTGCAAATTCGTGACTCTCATCGTATTACAAGATGACGAGGTGTGAACGCGTCCACCTCACTTGTACAACATTATACCGTCAACATAAACGGTGTGTTTGCTTTGAAATAGGCTTAGACGCATTGCAACAACGGTTAAGCCTTAAGCTCCTCTATCGAACCGTTATGGCCCAAGTGTGGGGAGATGAAACCAAGTGTGATGTGTACTGGGCGTGATGGAAGAGCGACGGGGGAGAAGATGGAAGAGCCTCGACTCTCACACCAATGGCCAGAATTCATCCAATGCGGCGTGATGTTCGCACAACGAGCAAGGAGGGTTGCCTAGAAACCACCTGCTTTTCCCTTGCCAATCGAAAGTAATCTGGGCCTGAGGTTCTCCCACTCCATTCGCGCGATTTCTTTCAAATGAAGTGAACGTCAATATTGGAAAAGGTAGAGAGAAGAAGGGGTGAGAGAAAAAGAGAAGGGGTGGATGGGGAGTGCGTTTGTGTGTGTGTGGGCGGAGAGAAAGGCAGACAAGATTGTGTTGTGCCTGCCATATTTTCCGTGAAAATGAACAACACAGATGAAATGCATATATGCGCGAAGAGTAAGGCCCAAGAGGAAAAGGACGGACGGAGGAAGGGGGATGAGAGTCTTATGTTATTTGCAAGCAAAGTGGCAAATAAATAACCATGAATACACGTATGCTCTCTCGGACGTTCTTTTCACTTCATTTCCCGAAACAGCTCCAGCTGCGAGATGGATAGAATTTTCTATCAGGGCTTCACTGCACGATTTCTTTCATATAATGTATTCAAATGCTAAAATCCAATTGCATAAAGAGGAACAATTACCTGTCTATATTCCTAACTTTTTTTTTCTGCCTGTTTAAATTATCTTTTTCACACAAGAATAAATAAACAAAATACAAATAAAAAGAAAACAAAGTAATAAAATAAAAATACAATGACTCTATCCACTATTGTTGCTTTTTATAGAATGTCCATTAGAGAGAAAGTCACAATATAGACTCCAATGTTGGTGGATTTCATCTAATGAAATGGTTGACGGAAATTTTTCTCCCCAACTCCACTAAAAACAATTTTTATTACACTTTTCTGGAGAAGCGCCCACACATTGCAAATGTTTTTGCTAGATTAGTAAAATTTCGTTTTGTGTTATTAAAAATAAAAAATAAAAAAAAAATAAATAAATAAATTTAATAAATTTCCTAGCGAAATAAAAAATGATATATTTTTTTTAGATCATCCTTGGTTATAATGAATGTTTGCATCATGGACACATAGAGAGAAACGTGGCATTTTTAAGATTTCCGTTCTTTTCGCCCGAAGATGATTGCCTTCTTTCAGAGTCGTTACACTGTTTCTTTTTCTTTATTATTGGCTAGCTCGTAAACATGTCAAACAAAAAGGAAAACGACGTATAAGTATGAAGTACACACCAAATTCACATGCCAACTCGCTTAGAAAATTTCGCACATACCATTTTAAAATAAAATAAAAATAAAATAAAAAAACTGACCTCAAAAATATAAATCTATTCTCATTGATTTATTCATTATTTTCCTTCTTTCATTATAGAACACAAACATTCGAATCTAATCTCTTAAATAAAGAATTATAGATATTTTTCTATTTTTTCCTTTCTTACTCAATATAAGAGAAGAGAAAGAAGGAATAACAATCAAACTGATAAATTATACACCACTAAAATGTGATTGGATTCGTTATCCCCTCCATCTCCCACGAAAGTATAGCACACCATCACATTCATCTTGTCGCACAACATTCTCCCTCTACCGAATTTAATATATTTATTAATAATTACACAAAAGTGCACGCGTGGTTTTTGCATTTTAATTGCTTTAAGTAGGAGCCAACCCCAAAATTTAATGTAATTATTCTTTTAAAAAATAATACCTACGTTTTGGAATAGGTTACGACTTTCATTTCAGCTGCCTAATGTATTTTTGCTTTTAATTGGAAATGTTATGTATACTTGCTTAGTTCAACATAATAAAAGAAAAAAAGAGTTTAATGTTAGACTCATCAATACAAAAAGGGGGCATATGCGTAATAATGTTCTCTCTCCAACTTTTCTTCTGACAAATTACTTTTATGCATTACAAAAAAAATTAAAAGCCCTTCCAGCAGAACAAGCATAACACGCATGGCTGAAATGCAATTTCAAGATGAGACCAGTACTTTTTCCCTTGATGTGCTCAACTTGCGATTTCTCATGTCACTTTGAGAAGTGAAATTTAAATAAGCTCTGAAATATTCAACATCAACTTCTTTCATCTGACTCACAACCGATTTAATTCTTTTCAATTTTTTTTCATCATTTAAAACAGATAATTCAAACATATTTTGATCAGGAACAAATATGTACTGAAATCACATATATTTTCCTGCAGCTGGAACCATACAAATTACATCCTTTCAAATAAATTTCAACTTATTCAAACTTTATTAAAAACTAGATTTACCTGTTGATGTTTTGCAGTGATAAAAAAAATATTTATTTTTTTAAAAAAAAACCTTTATTCATATTTATTATTATTTTTGCGTAACTTTTAAATTTAATGCTTTCATTGCCAACAACAGGAAAAATTCGATCTGACCTACTCCTTATACGCACGTGAATTACAGAAACTTTCTCTCTTACTACAGGAAAGAATATACAATTTCTATCCAACAGATTTTGACATACATTATTATTTATAAGGCCATTGAAATCACATTTTCCAACCTACATTGTACACAAACAACAGTGAAATATTTAATGCCAACTGCACCAGCATACACTACATTTTTCTACATAATTCATTGCTTGGGCAGAAAAAAATAGAATAAACTGCTACAATTGCAACTCACAGAAAAAAATTGAACGTTGCAACTTTTTTTTTCTTGTTCTATGCATTACATATACCGTGCACATCTACACTTTATTCTAAGAATCACTTTTAGTAATGGCGTGCAGTAAATGTCTCCTTTTTGTTTTCTCGCTCTTGTGTTTGTGTACATATAATGTATACTCTTCTTCTCTCATAACATGCTTGGTGAGAAGAATAGACAAAAGTTTCATAATGCACTTTGATTTGTAGCAAATTTTTCCACCAAGTACTGCAGGTCGTTTACTGGAGAGTGCAATGAAGCCAGCGTCATAAATCCAATGAAGCTTCTCAGCTGTCTTAACTCTCAACTTGCAAGAAACTCTCATTTCATTCGACCGCACTGGACATGCACCCTGATGCAATTTACGATCAAAGGTGGCACACTCTGAAATCCAACAGAGAGAAGCATTTCTAACTGCGTTCTACTCCTAAATTCATCAGTAGGCGGTGCAATATATGTTGGCAACAACCTGACCCGCCTATCTGATTAGATCATGAAAACATTTCTTTCTCATTATATCTGCGCCAGTGTCACATTCATTCTATTAAACCCAACAAACAAGCCAACTTCTTTCATATTATACACAATTTGTAGCTTCAAATCCAACATGTTTCAATAAAGAAAACTTTAGCAATTTCTTTTAACTCTTCTATTTTGCTACTTTTCTCATACAAATATGTATCTCACAAGCACCTGTTTTACAAAACTAACTTTTTATTCTTATCTTTTGGCCTATACAATAACAACGTGTGTGCTGTAAGCCTTTGTATACATTATCTCTTGCAGCGTGTACGCTTGGTAAAACAGGGGAATTGAATGCTCACAAATGCCTTAGCGAACCTACGCATGCCATTATAGTCTGCAATGCACAAATAGGTATACAAGGAAAATTTCAACTCTGTCAGAAAGAGATAAAACTCCTTGAGTGACTTATGAAAATTCACTTTTACATCGGTTGAAAAAGGAAATCACAGCCCAGATTCCATTTCCTACCATTCCTTATATCTATATAGAAAAGTATAATGGCTTTTGTCCTGCTTTACTGTCTGTTTTGCACTCTCCCTCAAGCAACTACAGCTTGCAAGAAGCGAGAAAACAATATTGAACTGAGCTTCAATTTACTGGAAACTTCCACAGACACCTCTCATGTTTAGTCGCCCCTCTCACACGAGTCAACTTTTAAATTCGTTGGCTCGTACAAAGCTGCTGAATCCAAATCTATGTAACAACCCATCAGGGAAACTCTCATACCAAAAAAAAAGTTGACTCTACAAAAAAAAAAAAAATAAATTGGAAAAATGCTTTAAAGTTGAAACTGCGTTGCGCAATAAGATCTAAATTTAATTTCAAATTTTTCCCAACAAACTGAATTGGACAAAGCTACGCATTATACAAGTACCCCTTTAAAAATACAAATTAAACACTTATGAAATTTCTTAATTAAATTATTATTTAACCTTGAAACCATTACGACTTTTTAAATGTTTATTAATCTTATCAATTGGAATATCAAAATGCTCAAAAAAAGCCCTTTGCTCAAGTCGAGATTTATAATGCCCTATCCAGTCTCATTAATACAGTTGGTCAGTCGTATGTCTGTCAGAAGAAACCAGAAACCATCAGAAAATAGGTTCAGGAAGAACGTGATTCCACCTGTTCACGAAAAGCTACTTTATCAAGATTAATTATCCTCATAAATAAGTATACTGCCATTTTGCGCAGTCATAAACTATTAGCCCAAGTCACCAAAAAATTGCAGAAATGTACGAATGATTATCCTCGAAATCTATTTTTTTCTTAATAGATAAGTAATATATATAACGTATCCCTGTTTTAAAAGAGTCCTAGATGACTTTTAATTGACAAGCTAACATCATTCCCAAGTAGCGATGCATTTCGCATGTTGATGTAGTTACTCGGGCTGTTGATGCAAAATAACGTTCAACTAATGTGGCAGTTTCTGACACTAACAACGTACTTAGAAGCCAGATTTTCTACGAGTTTAACCGGCTTAATTTCTCCGTCGGTACTCATGAAAAGTGTTTAAGAGCAAACTCACTGGGATTCTGTTGCAAGCATGGATGAGAAAAGCGGTCTCGCTGGACCCAAAACGAAGCTAATATTCTCTTAATGGAAGCCTGAGACGAACTCTACTATCAAATCAAAGGAACAAAACTACTTGCCATTTGCATAAATCAGACGCTTCACTTACTTATCAGATATGTTCATTCAAAAATCTTGCGCTGAGCTTTGCAATCGGTTCTTAAATGCTCTTGACAAATGATGGTCAATGACTTCTTTTTGCGGTCTCGATTTACACTTCGCGTTGCCTAATAAAATGGCAATATAACATTACACCGAGCCATACTGACTAATTTAATGATCCACTTTTCCAACTTGTATTGCGCATTGATGTGCTTTGCTAAATTGGTCAACCCATGCTAGACACTTGGCCCTCGAGCCACTCACGCGTGCTGTATAAATGGACTAACTTACTTCATTTTTTTTTCTTATTTTTCTTTAAAAAAGGGCACTTATAAATTTACATTTCAACGGCCCGAATATCTTTATTCATGATATTTATGACACATATTTTAAACGAGGATACCCACTAGATGAATCTGTAATTTAAAAAGCACTTAAACTATTAACATGACATAATTTAAATTGTATTCTTCTTTAATATGGTCTTCGCCACTTGCACCGCCAAAACAAAAAAGAAAAACTTTATATGCAGAACTTTTTTTATTCATTAATACCATATACGTATTAAAATTCACAAGTTGTTTAACTTTCAAGTAATTCATGTCGCCTTTGCTGCCATTTCCGCTTCTGTGATCACAATGTGAAGAAAATGAAGTGAGAAAAAACGAATAAAGCAAACTTGCACACCAAAAAAAAGAAGGCTACAACTATATAATATGAAGCGGTTAAAACTAAGGAGAAATCTAATAAAAGCCGTGCTTTGCCCTAGGTGAATATGTGCTACGAAATAAAGTGAGCAACTGCGCCAAACATCTATTACCATACGCATTATACTTCAAAATAAGCTCGGAAATTATGGTAACAACCCCTTAACTTTTAAATCTCAAGTTCATTTACACCAGTGAAAATCAATTTATCGACTTTTAATGTTGACAAAAAATAAATTACCGCCAACTATATTTAGAAAGGAAAGAAAATAAACAAAAATTAAATCAATACGCTTAGAATTATTTTATTGGTTTTAAATTCAATTTAAGCTGAAATTTTTCTCAAATAATATGAATTTAAAAAAATACTCAATTTCGTATAGCAAATTAAGTAAGTACAACCCTTTTTGTTTATCTTATCTCATCTAAAATGCCATAATAAATGGAACTTTTCGTCTCATTTCGAGGGTCAGAGTCAAAGATGTTTGCTTGTTTTGTCTTTCTGCTCCCGTTTCTGGCTATTCTCCAGAGAACAGATGCAACCCGGCTACATATCTCAGATAACAGTACACATAGGCAAAGAAAAGAAAAAAATGACCGTGACTGCACTTACACAAGCCACATTTACAGTCCAACAAAGTTTGTTTTCAAGCCTTGGCTATTCGTGTATCGGCAAACGCAAACTTTTATATACACCAAATATTGCAACATTCATACTTATTGATCTTTTGTCTTATCGATTGCTTTCAGCCCTTTGGGACCCTCCCGGCTGCACCCATTCTTCATACCTCGTTTAGCTAAAGAGATATGACGCCTACCAACATTCTCAAACAAATCTATATATAGGACTCTAAGGAGCTTAAAATTGAACAACTTTTTCCTCACATCATCACTGCAATTGGGTTTAGAATTCTGAGCGATTCTTTTTTCTCTTTACTATTACATTAACATATTTTGATTTTTTATTTTAAGTTGTGTGAGCTAAATTAGTGAAATTTTATATATTCAAGCGTAGCACATTTAAACATTTTAACTGCATTATAAAATGCCCAAATACATGTCCTCGCATCTGTGTAAGTTTGTAATTTGCATAAAAAATCATTCTGCTCACACAGTGTTGTCTTTCCCTTCGAAAAAAAAATGGTTCCTCGCTTACGCAATTTCTTTCAGTCCATTTACAAGAATTGCAGATTTTCTTTTTTTAAGCTGCCAACTACCCTCTTCAAAAAAAAGAAAAAATAAAAAAATAGGAGCGAAAAAAGTAAAAATTACAGTATCAAAGTGGAAAAAGACTGGTGGATGCAAGCTAATTACTGTGGCGTCAGTTGACCATGGGGGTAATTGGTTTTGACAAAGCTAGCACACCAAGGCCGTCTTCTCTTCATCCAATCCTGCAGACGATTCAACTCACGCTGAGTCTCGCCATTCCAGTCGGTGTGAGTTCTCCTCCTGATTGGGGAGAAGTCCATGGCCCCTTGGGTGGTGGGACAATCAAAAAACGCCATAGGAAACTTCAGGCTGCCAATTTCAGATGCAATACCGTCACGAAGTCCAATCTTTCTTTCTTTTTTTCTCTCTCTCTTCCTTTACCAACTAGTAAAAATGATTTCTATTCTTCCTTTTCTTTCTTTATATCATCAAGACCACCAGTCCCTCTACACCAATAACACTGGGCATCAAGAAGGTTCAATTAAGTGCTAGAAATTACATTGTAACTATGTCTCCAAAAAAATTCCACCAACTAAAACCAACTCATCACTGAATTCAGTCATACAAATTGCCTTATAGCTATTAAACCGAGTCTAATTTCCCTTAAATTAAGACTTCATAAACGAGCAAATTCTGTCCCTAATCCAATGCAAGGGCAATAACATACGTGACACGTGTAACTAAACGAAAAAAAAAAGTTTAAATTTCAGTAGCGTGTCATTTATTGTCGTAATGTCTCTATTTTTTAATTTACGCATGAAAGAGACACTATTATATACGATTGCTGCAGGCCAGTGGCAGATGGAAACAAAATGCAATCAAATCAATCGCTACTGACAAAAGGAATAGAGGATTCACGCATAGAAAAACCCATCTGTTGTGCTTGATTGCCACCAACAACTTCCCACAATACTGTATGTTTACCATTCTTATTTTCTTAATTCATCAATGAAATTTAAATTAATTACAGAAATTATTAAAACTAATAATTGTTATCTGTCAAAACAAAAATTAAACTTTCAATAACAAGATATATAATGATACAAAATGAAAGAATTGAATTATCTCACGCTTCACTGGCTGCAACAATATTTGTCACCAGACGTCTGACAGAAAAATTACAGGAAGTAAGATGAAATCCATGTAGCAATAAGGCTCAAGTCTTTCCTTCCTCGTTAGTGTGACGTAATGCATTAACAGTCGTCCTTGGTTGTAGGATGGAAAGACAATAGGTGTTGAAAAGTGACGGGGGAGTGCAGGAGGTGAGACGAGGGAGAGTGTAGGCAAGGATTTATTTTACAAGCACAGCCATTGAGTTGGGTTGTAAAATGCACGGGGTGGGCAGTTTGTCCTGCGGGAGAGCCTTAGACGACTTTCATCCAAAGCGATCCTGTGGCTTGCTCTTGTAATAAGACTGAGGTGACTTTTTGCCACGGGCATGGCCAATTGACACCATAAAATTATCAGGGGAAACCCTCCTTCAATTGCAGCATAAACAAAAGAAGAGAGAAAACAGCCGAAAGCAATGCTAAATAAAAATTTGCTAACACTTGCGTAATTGCACACACCCTTCTTCCCCAATTTTCCTTTCCCCTCTGCACTTTCACTCTTCTCTGTTTACCTTCAAGTGCACACCAGTGCGTAACATTTCTTTTCCTTATGGATATTACATTTTTTAAAATGTACTTGGATAATTTTAAAAAAAGTGGTTCGAGAAAAAAAATTGTAAAAAATTCCATAAAAAAGGAAAAGGAAAAAAATGTTCCACGTGTTCTCAGGTTTTGTTAACGTCACATGTATATTCATCAGTCACACTTGAACGAAAAATGAGCAGCTGGACACAGGACGGTGAGTGATATTCCTTCATCCGCATCATTATAATTTATATTATTAGCATAACTTATACAGTAGCGTATTTAAAAATGTACACATGCTTTCACCATACAAATAATAAATACTAAACAATAATTATCTATTAATAACAGGAACATTTACATCAAAATCTCTTACTCACTAACTTTAATTTATTTATATAATTTATCCATTTCAAATAAATTAAAATACAAGGAAAAATATATCTAATTATCAATTTCATGATAAATTATCTCAATAGACGGTTATTATGCTAAGTATTCATTCTTAGCACGTGGCTACATTTTCTGATTTTTCTTTTTCTCTGCCCTCTACCACTTCCCCTCATGTTAAATGCTGCACTCGAACGGTTTCACAAGATACATTTGTATGCAGGGTCCTATAAACCAAAACTTTGACATGGCAGGTAGGAGAAGGGAGAAGCAGTGTGAAAAATTTACAATCAAGCAGTGCATTAGATTGAACTTGATAAAAATGTCTAACCTGCAAATAGTGGTCACATGCTTCTGATTTTTATTTTTTTTTGGAGACAAAGACAAAGAGAGGAAGAACCCCTCCCTCAAAATAGAAAAAAAAATAATGAGAAAAAACAGACAGTGGTCTCTAACAAGCTCCTTGCCCACTTGAAAACTTTGATTGGAAGATAGAGAGATATGAGTTTAAAATAAAACGAATCATTCGGGTACGTGTTGGCTTTACAAAAACATCCCTCAGCTCTCAAATAATAATAAAAAAAAATAAAAAAATCCGTTATTAATTTAAAATTTCAGTTTGTAGCAATAAACATCTAGATCCGAGACCTGAAAAACATAGAACCATTAAAATAATAAAAGTTTGTTGCCTCATAAATCCGACTCGTAAACTTATTCAAAGACTCTATAAAAGCAAGAGGGTAAAAATTTCACCTTCTTAAAAACATAGCTTGGGTAAAATTATTAATGAATAATTCCGGCGCTTGCACACACACTAAATAGATCTCTAAACGGAAAGATCACCCCATGGTAGCAGTTTAGTTTCCACTTGATAAAATGCCGTGATAAACGTCGTAACTTTTCAGTAAATGCCAATTTGGCTAGACTAGCATTGACTCTATGTTACAGGAATATTAAAGGGAAATAGCCCATCAAACGTTTATTGCTGATACCCTGGAGTTGTTAGCACCACCATAACGTTGAACAAGAGGGGCAACTGGCAGTCAAGCGAAGGGACACTGGGATTACCCGCACATTTTACTACAAACCGTACTATGTCGGTCCACGTGGTGAACATGTGGTAAAAGGAAGCTCCAGTTTATGAATGAAACCATCAAACTGATTGCCCTATATACATGAAATGTAGAAAAGGCAATGGCTAACGGCCATTTTTACATCTCCATTAGCTTAACGGCCCTTTCATATAATTAGACCAAATTCTTTTTTTTTATTTCTTAAGGAATGGAAAGAAAAAATATTTAATGTGTGAATGTTTTCATTTTTTTAGCCGGTTTTATTTTTAATTTTCTATAGGTAATTATTTTGTTATCATAAGTTGTTGATTTATTTCGACAGGTTATAAAAAAGAAAGAAAATGAAAAAGAAAAAAAGTTGCTATTACTATTTTTTTTTCTCTCTCTATATATTTCTCTTCTAACTCTTACTTATTTTTCACACAAATGCCCAAATGAGTCGTTTTTCTAATGGGTAAATCTTGCATCTAGGTGGAGTGTAATCAAGACTGACTTTATTGATAAGTTGCGCTTGCTTTTCGCCCCAATTCTCTAGCGGGTGATCACGAGCCACTATCTAGAAAAATAATGGAAGTTACCAAAAACTTATTCCCAAATGGCCTCCCACACTACTTTCAGTGGCCATGGGCAAATTTATATATACGACTGGCTACTGTTCTACACTCACATCACATACAACATTTTGCTTTTTTTTCTCCCTTTTTCAGCAGCTCCATACATGACCGATTTCTCTCATTCATTACGCGAACACGCAAATTAAAACCTTTCTCATCATTCTTATAACCCCATTTAATTAAGTCTCATTGATTAATTTCATTTTTTATTCTGTCGTGAGATGTAACGTAATAAATTTTCTTTTTTTTCGGAGCGAAATGAGTGAAACAAGGCCTAAGTTGCGAACTACGCCATGCTAGCCATGTTGGGAGGAGAAACGAGCGGTGGAGGCCATTTTGCGAGCCGTTGACTGATGATAACTGCTGGCATCAGGAGACTTATTTACCTGAGCCTTTATTATCATAACACGGCATTTTCATGGAGAAACGAGATTCCCCTGACGAACTTTTAATCGCGACTTCAGCTTATTAAGACACGGCTTTTACAACGCATTACAACATCATCACATCAAAATTTTCAAAGATTATCTGCTCATAGCGAAATGGCAAAATGGCGGACACCAGCTTTCTTTATACATCAATTTCGAGCACAAACAAACTCTAAATTTCTCGCTTAATTGAAACTATAAACTTTAATGGTTTATTTAATTTAAATTTAGATTATTCACAAAGTGAGATGGTTCAAAAGATCAGAGATTTGAATCAGAGTATCACTCTTCAACACCATGTTCAAAATTGATATAAAATGTATCAAATTTCATGCGAAAAAATTAAAACACTATAAAAAACATTTTTTAAAAATCAAAACAAGATAATATCAATATCGTTAAGGAGATTTAAACGGAAATTAATTTTTACGGGCATATTTATAACCAAAATAAAGCTACATTTATGTTCGCTACACAATCACCCTGTTACATCTCTTTTTCATTTGAAAAAATAATAACAAAAACTAATATAGAAAACAAAAGGAAATAAAATTAAACTCTTGCATACCCAAGAGACACACATTTCCTAAGTAACTACAAAATTTATTTCCAGAAACTTACCACCTGCGTCCATTTCACGCGCCTCGAAACCATATACAACTACCTACGAGAGAACACATCACATTTTCTTTCCACCTCGCAATACTTTCCTCATTTACATTAAATTCTCATAAAATACATCAAATCTGTATTTTGAATATAATTTATACTCAATTATAGATAAAGTGTTACAATATCTATTTGAATGTATCGAATTATTATTTTTCTTACTTTGATACCACATGCATTGATGCAACGTGTTTACCACTACCTTTAAGACATCTTTATTCCTTTTCTCGCATTTTTTTTTACCTTAAACATGTCAAAACTAGCCAATATTTTTTTTCTTTTAAAATTTTTTCCTTTACATCAGGAGAGCTCTGGAGGACAAGAAACGAACGAGGAGGAAAGAAAACAGCTCAACTAATGAGATTCAGAAACCCCAAGCACGCCGCAATGGGCGGAGTCTATTTAGTGCGCCCCGCCTTTTCCAAAATGGCAGCTACCAGTTTATACTGTGTGGTTGGATGGTTCACGTCATTTCCGGTGGACGTCATGTAGCTTAGGGTATGACGTCGAATTATTTTAAATTTTTTTCCTCCATTACACACACTTGTTTGGCGCCTTAGTCGTAAACCAATGAGATTTTTGCAAATAAAATAATTCGAAAAACCAGTTAATAAAAAAAAAACGAGTTTACATCACTTCCGTTGTTAGTTAAATTCATGTTTGTGTGACGGGAGAAAAGGCGCATAATGCAATAAGGGCGGGTACTATGGTGGACCTTCTCTTCCTCCCATCTTTTCAAATACCCACTACCCTCAACACGTGCACACGCGCGATCAAAATGGGTAACAGAGGTTAGAAACTAGTCACTACTTTTTAACTTCTATTCACCCTTTCAACACTAGAGGGAAGCACAATACGACTCAATTGCCTTAAAGACCTTTGGATAATAAATCAAACGGACATTTTTTTTTTCAAATATTTTTTTTTTTTACATTTTAAATTTCCACTTCTAAATCAAATTAATCCCTGTCACCTAAGCGCATTAAATGTTATGAACTTTTAAAAACTTAATGAAACTCAACTAATCGACCTACTTGTCACTAAGCTAATGACAGTATAAAAAAAAAGTGCCCACGTGCAAATATCCAAAATGGACACACCTAATTGATTTAATAGCACAAAAATATGACTTAATAAAAAAGTTTGCTCTTTATAGCAACTCAACTTTTCCTCATAGAAAAACATTTGCATATATTGATTACAAGATTCTTTCAAACTTTGAATGAAAATCTAAAACTTCCATTTCTTTTTTAAACCATTTATCATATTTTTTAAATGTCAATTTAAAGATTGAGTACCCGGAAAATATTTAAAAGTCGTAAAAAGAAAAAAATATCAAACAAATCCGTAAATTAATCATCATATCATCAATAAAATTTCCCCGTCAAAACATGTATTAAACAAATTTGTATAAAAGAAAAAACAAAAGTTAATTGTCTCCTTTTACGTTTATATACAAACAATCATCTCACACGATTTAGTCATAAACTAATGATGAGGTTGTAATCAAGTCATAAAAATAATTTCCTTAAACATTATTTTAATTCATCTGATGACTCTTACACGGTTGTAAACCTACCATTTTTATCTGACGACAATTTAATGATAGCCATCACCCATCTAAAATAATCCATTAACAACACCAAATAAATTTTTTTTCTCTGTACCTGTACTCGGCCATTTTTTTAAACACTATTTATCCAACTTTTCCTCTCCTTATAGTCCATTTAGAGCGCACTTAAAAAAGCAAACAAGACTTAATGATAAAAACTAAGTGTCCGACCACGGGTCTGCCCAGCCAAGCCGACTTGCTCGATCCGTTTGCCGCTGCTTTTGTGGCGTCAGCGTGGTTGAGATGTGTCGAAGTCTCCCCTCAGCTCTGTGCGTTTTATCCCAAGTGCTTACGGTTTTATACTGTTTCTATGCCAATGACCGATTACGTATTCCTCAATTTTTATGGATGTTAAATATCAGACGAAGGTAATTACTAAGGAGTCTCTTTATGGACAATAACGAGCATTCTTTCTCTTTTTATGCGCGTCATAAAGCGTTCAGAGATGGCAAACTTGTGCCAGCAGCACGTTGTCAAATGGAATAAACCCCATGCTTAGACTAGTGCACGTGCTGCTCGATGATGTCATTCGGTATTAGGGAAGGAAGGAGCATTAATGGCAGTCAATGTGTGAGGGAGAGAAGGGGAATTCATCCCCTAACAGTTCTACCCATTTTATGCTGCAGTTTGTCTAGCCCTAGTTTTATAGAGCGAAACCATGTGCGATGCAAACCACGTGTCAATCGTCGTTTCCAGCATCGCATTTCCAAGCCAAACATGTCACCTTTATTTTTCACTTACAATTTCAATAAGACATAGACTCGGTGCTCTCCATGCACCGTTGCCAACGCGTGTCAACATTAAACTAGCTACCGTCCCTACTACGGGGCACCAACAAATAGTCCGCGTGCTACGGGAGGCGAGTGCTTAATTTATTACTGGCCATGGAAGATAAAACAAAATTTACATCGCTCGTCTTACGCTTTCGGGTTATTCATTGATTACGCTTAATTTAATGAGCGATATGAGGCGCAGAGAAGCCAACATTTAAAACGCTATAGTTGTAGTGTGTTGTGTACAAGTCGGTCGATGCTGCCCTGCCCCCACGACTTTTTACTACGGTCCATTAAGCAGACCAAATGACATTTGGTTAGATGGATCCATCGACATTGAACGATTGGTTTGTTCAAGTTGTCACCGTTGAAAACAGTCGTTGCACTAGGGTTGTTGTTTCGCGCCTGATGACCACGAGGTGGGGGGAGATGGGAGAATGTATTGAAGTGGTGGGTATGGAGAGGAGGGAGGGAGGGAGGAAAGGTGAAACACGTGCATGCCACAGACGAAAACTCGTATAGAAAATTTTGTAAGAGTTTGTAAAAGAGGTACGAATAAGTTCTTACCTGTGATGGACATCCACGGGTAGCGAGGTATGTCCGGTGTCGGGTTGTTAACCGGTTGAGAGCATGAGTTCAACGAGTTAGCCTCGGCTCCGGCGTGGTGGTAGAATTGCGAAGGGGACACCATGCTGGTGGCCGAGGCGGCGCAATTTTGCAGATTGATAGAGTAATTGGCTGCCGCTGCGGCTGCAGCCGCTGCCGCTTCTGAACTGTTTTCGTTCGAGTAACGACATGACTTGCCCAGTTCGGCGGGATTGGAGCAATAGGGAACACAAGTGGCCGATGAAACGCTCGTTTGATGGGGGACAGTCACGTAGGGATACATCCTCGGCTGGTGTGGACTATAATTCACGACGGCTCCTGATTCAGACTGATACTTAGGTAACATACTGTCTATAAAATTTGAACTCATTTTACACCATATTTCTTGCCGACACTAAAACGGAATCTTTTATACCTCGTAGCAAATGGATCCTTATAGTAATGGTCACAAAATATCGGCTGTCTTGACATGTAAACAATATCAACCAATCACATATCACATGTCACCATCAGCCAATCGCATCGAGATACGCTTTGAATAAATTATAATGCTTATGAGCCTTCCTCTTTCTCTACTTTTCTTTTTTCTTTTTCTCTCTTTCTGTCTATCTTTCTCCACGTCTTCCTATTTTATATTTTTCTTCTAGTTTTTACACGAGTTGTGGCGGAAAATTTTCAAAAGCGCTAACATCCTACCAGTCCGCCAATCTCAAGCTGGCGAGGCCGTCGTGAGCACGGAGCCACACTCTCGCAACCTCATGCCGGCCTCGACTGACGCCACTGACTGCCACTAGATCTCGATCACGACACCGAGGATTCCACCAAGGTTTGCCACCTTCAAAAGGAAAAGCCCCGATTCAATGTGCGTAGTGCAATCGTCTGTCTATTCAGTGTTAGTTGTCTATGTTATACGTGTGCTTAGACTGTTGCTTGCACGTGGCTAAATTACCTGGCCGGATGAACTCAACACATCCACTCTCGCAGTTTGGCAGGTTTGACTCGAGCAAATAGGCCTAACTCGTTGTACGATGAATGGGGAGGGCAGGCGGCGGCGCACGCGGCTGGCCTATAGTAGAGTGCTGGCTGCAATATCTGCTACTATTGCCTTATGGGAGTAGGCGATGAGCATCGATCGCTAGCCGAGAGAGTGCGTCTTCCCTCGATCGTTAGTGAAAGCAGCACGGGCACGACCACGCTCCCGTAGCTCAGTACGGCGTGTCAGGCATGTGCCTCACATTCGCACAGAGGCGGAGACAAGGCACGCAAACTTGGTCGCCTCTTAGCGAGCACTTGATGATGTCCAAGTGTGCACGCGGCAATTGGGGCGATCGTTCATGACGGAAAAAGATGGGGAGGGCGCGAGTTGAGAGAATATGAAATGATTCTGGGTCACGTGATTATGTCTCAGTTCAGCTCGGGATCTGGGAGCGATCGAGGCGTGACGCAGACACGGCGTCGGTGTGGTGGGAAGGAGGGAGGAGCGTTCACCATACAGAAAGAAAAAAATATCAAGAGAAAGAGAAAGAGAAAGTGAAAGAACCAGCACTCAACTCAAGCTGCATCGGAAAGCGGCCGAAGCGCTACTCTTTCAATCAACTGAGGGGACTCTGCCAACTTGCAACTCCTTATACTACCTTCTTTCAACATTTTAACGGCATTTTAATAGTCCTGCGACCACCACCCGCATCTATTTCTCTGCCCACCAGCCAACAAATGGCCCTTAAATAAAAATGGGGCGTCCCAACGGCTCCTTTATGCGCTCAACCAAATTCCACGCATTTGGCAGTGCTTGAAGTGCTAGTCCTCAAAGGCCATCTCATAACGTGACGTATTCTCACTATATGCCCGCAAGGTTAAGTTAGAGCTATAAACACTTTGAAAACGACCAGTGTGCGCGTGTCAAATCTACTACACAATTTCTTCATTTGTAACATTGTATTACAAATCATTATTCTTTTCAAGGCCGAGTCTATAAAAAAATTTTCTCACCGTCATAAAAATTGTTTAATTCTTTTTTCCCTGTGCATCGATATAATCAAGTAAACAGTGTATTATCATTAGATTTCCTTTTGTAAATAATCAATGTGACTTTCACTCACATTTAATTGATGATGATTCAACTATTTACAATAAACAAGTAGCATTTTTTAGAAAGAAATAAAAATATATTATTATAAAAAAAATTCTGCAAAGTCCTTGAAAATAATATAATTATTAGAACTGATATCTTGCAATTACATTCGACCTCACTAGAGCGAAAGCAACAGGTCTTAGTCAATAACAATAATATTATCACTGACATAGTTTTTCAAGTTCACACAATAAAAAATATAATAAAAATTATTATTAAAATCATAATCAAAATAACACTAATAATAATAGTCACAGCTCATTAAATAAGTAAATAATAATTTATAAAACCATCACTTAAGAAAAATATTCACGCCTGAATAATTAACAATAAATATCCGTCAATTTTTTTTTCAACAATTGATCGTAATTGGCTATTTGCTTTCAAACCACGCCATCTCTTAAGAATTTTTTGACGTTTCCAACAAATTTACCTGTAGTCCTCAGGGTCACGTGGTAATGCTTCGTATATTTGAGCAATCAGCAGGTGTCCCTGAGGGTTTGGAAAGTGGTCGGGAAACCTCCATCACATCGTAAGATAGAGATAAATGGAATAATGATGGATTGCTCTTACTCTCAGTGGTTGCCTATAAAAACAAGAATTTCCTTTTTCCTAGAATCTACTTTTATACTAATAATTACCCAAAGAATTTTTTTATACTACACCTGTAATTCAAGAAGATTCAATGTTTCAAATATAATCATCATCAAATATTTTTTTTATACATTTAAACAACCCAAAACAATTTATTCAAATGTTGACATAAAAAAATTATAAAAGTATAAACAATCGCAATAAATTTTAATGACACTGTTCTAAAGTTGTAAAACAAGTACGGATAATAAAATAAAAAATTAAAAAAAATAAAAAAGTCAAAACAGTTGGAACGTCCGTGAGACATTTTAAGAGTGCTCTAAATAACCGACATGATGAGTAATAAAAATGCTTACACTCACCTTGCACAAGTTGCGCGTCTTCATCTGTGAAATTTGCCACAAAGACAATGTCGCAAAACCAACTAACAAGCAATTTTGTCTAATTTAAAGGTTTCCTTGGTGCCAAATTAATTTGTCGTCTCAATCTCAATCGAAATACCCCACCAGAGGATAATACAACAAACCACAAATATGGAGTCGAGTAGAAGAGTAGAGAGAAAGAGAGACAAGGCCAAGAAAATTGAGACGTCGTCGAATTGAAGAAAGAAAGGGGAATGCCAAAGAAAACGCCGAACCTGACGTTTGTCTCTTGTTTAAAGTGGCGAACGAAAGTAAAACTGATTGGTTTCGAAGGGAAAGTTTGTTGCACATCCCTCACGCAAAAACCTGAACAATTTTCGTTTGTCATTGTCAACCACCCGGCAGACGCCTCAAACTGGACAATGGCTAAAACAGTTGTCCTGCGGTGCAACCTGTCCAGACCTATTCAACTTCTTACTTTTACAACTTTCACTTTTCTCTTTACCTGAAGTGTAAGTTGTAACAAAGTTTTGTTTTCAAAACATAGGGTTTTAAGCTTTCTTCTAGTTTTCAAAGAATAAGAAAAGAGGAAAATTCCAACAAGAAAAAAATGTTTAAAATATATTTTTTTAAATTTTATTTCCAAAAGTCTTAAATTTTTTACAAATTATTTTATATACTTAATGGAAAAGAAAAAGTGTGATACAATATGCCATCGATTCAGATTTTTTCACATGATAATACATATAATAGGATTAAAATGAATGAAGTAAAAAAAATGCTATATTTACTCAGGGAATTGAACGTGCTATAAGAGCAGCAATATTTCATTTTAATCCAATAATTTTTAAAATGGATGACTGATAAAATGTGCCACTTCATGGGATGCTTTCTCAAGATAGCACCTTTGCCAATTTTTTTTGTTTCTTTTTTCTTAATATTAAAAGCAAAGAAACTTTTCATAGTCAAACTTCTTCAGCTTAAGAGTTATAATGTAATCACATAAATTAATTAACTTCAACTTCCAGCAAAAAAAAAATAAAAAAAAATTACAAAAACAACTAATGTTTGCGGTCAGATAATTTCTGTACTATTTTAGGAAAATGAAACATTCCCTTTTTTTTAAAGGGTTGAACCTGTCTTCACTGCCATACACAAAAGGGCCAAAGGACCAAATAGGAAGTACTGAATCTTCTTATAATTGGACCAAAGGCAAACAAAAAAACGACAAAAAGCAAAATAAATGAGGTTATTATTTTTAGTTACATAAAATCCTTTATATTCCTTTCACGCATGTGTAAAAATACATCACTCTTAAATTATTGCAATTTTCCCACAATATCAATAAAGATCAAATATAAGAACTTATTTTAATCTTTGATATATTTCTTAGCTCATCGATTCTTCACCAGATGGTGCATTACCTCCAACCTTCAAGAAACCACGCACCTGTATGGCATGCTAATACCACTCACCTGTTCGAGCAGCCATGTTTATCTACAGTCTGTGTGTAATCACCGAAAGAGGACACTAAAAAACAGGAGAGTGCTGTGTCCACGCCTAGGGGGAGGGGGTTAAACCCAGACAAAACAGGGCGGAAACCAACAAACTTTCACTTTTCCTGCTTTGACACTTGAAATACCCGGGGAAGGGTAATCGAAAAGAAGACTTCAATTGCATCATAGTCATCAACTTTTCCTCATATGCTTAGGCTAATAAGCTAGTAAAATAGGGGAAAAGGAGGTGGTGATTCGGGTTTTACAATAGATATTCCTAAGATTGTTATCTTGTTAGCCCGAAGGATCGGCATCGTTTTATAATCTTGTCATTTTTCTGCAGGTGAAAAACATTGTGCAATGAAGGTGATTAGCTGAAAGGGAAAGAAGGAAGGGAGAAAGTATAGTAAAAAGAGAAAAAGAAAATAAAAAGCTTGTAGTGGGATTCAAATGACATGTTACACTGGCTTTTAAAACTGCACTCATTAATGCCATAAAACACACTATTATCCAAGTGCATTGCACACCATAAAAGAGGCCAGAGGGGTTTTACAATACCAAACATAGCCCCTACGATTGTTGAGACTCACACTTCCTCCAAGGAAATTTGAGAGAAACACAGTTATACAAACACCTTAACATGCATCTCGGTTGATTCTGGATTTGTAACGTTTTAAAAAGCAAAAATATTTGGATTTTTCATCCACAGGATTAATTCAGTGCCATACAACAAATCGGACAACTGTTTTCCACAAATTCTCATTAAGCAGCTGCTATTTGGCAAGTGTTCAAATTTGCTGACGTCATTGCACCACTTCGTATACATCGTGTATAGACATGTCATCATCATACCTTACACACCTTGCCATCGCATTGCTTCTAAACGAGTAAGTAGAAAAATCCATATTCATTTTTATTGCAAGTTTTTTAATATTTATTTATGGTTTTATATTTGTTTACATTGAGCAATTTGTATACGTAACTTTTAACACTGAAAATTGAATACAAGTTGAGGTTATGACAACAGGTGTGCCCATAACGTAGCACACAGATCAATTTACTGCGTGTTTGCTTGTACAAGTATTTTAATATGTCTAAGGTTTCACTCAGACTTATATACACATAAACCAGTTGTATACTGTATACAGTAAAGCAACGAGTCAATGAACATAGCATGAGCCCTGGTATAGAAAAAATTAAAAATTATATTACCAATAATATTTTGATATTAGCGGATTCATTTCCTGCCCTTGACCTCATGTTATTCCTTTGATAAAATTTGCTTAAGATTTTCAAATTAAAGACTGCGCTTAAATTGTACCTCATTTAAAACAATTTAATTTTCAATCGACCATTGCTCTATTAAATTCCTCGTTTTATCCAATTGTGAAAAAGAAAATGAAATTTTTATCCTACCTTCACATCTTCAAGAGGATGTTGGGGCGTGACGTGTTTTGCTAGTTGCTCACTTGTACTTGTCGAGGTCTGTGAACCCTATCATTACTTATCTAATATAAAATAAAAAACATAAAACCCAAAATTAAAATGCTAATTACCTGCGACAAAAAAGTGTTAAATACATATAATCAAACAACAACAACTTTGGCGTTTTTCGTTTGCTTTTATTTTAATCTTTATCATTTCAAATAGTCGGTTTCGAATTTTATAGGCTAGGTTACAGGCCTCTTAGGTGCTCAAGGTAACACTTCATTTCGGTTGCAAGCACAAGGTGGAAGAGTTTAAATCCAACTTATCAGAGGGTTGTTGGGCGTTTGATCAATATCGCCAAGCATGGGTGCAGCACATTGAGACATCACAAGCAAATAAATTAGAATCACCATTCGATCCATGTAAAGTGGGGGAAAAAATTTATATGCTAATTATTGGTTTTAGCAACTTGTAAAGCTGCCTACTTAATCTTACTTAAGATTGAAAATCTTTTTCCCTTGTATGAAAAAAAAAGTAAAAACCCTCCCAATCGCTTCTTCAAACATTATAAAGATGAGCACACTGAGCCCTGATTCGTGGACTTGCATTTTTTCCTATACTCCTAAACTTTATTCTAGAGTTAATGTATACAAACATGGAAATTCCAGTTCCCAGTGTGTACTCAATTGGCCATTACAATTAAAATAACCCTTGTTAAACATTCAATTAAATTCCTTTCGAGCAAAATCGTGATAGAAAAGTGAATCATTTTTCTCCAGAGTGTATGCACAGAGTCCATTAAGATCTCGTCTTGGTCGCCTTATCGTAATAGTCCAGCAACTATACACAATTCCAGCGAGATTGAAACAACTTTTCATATTCAAGCTCACCATCTTATAGATGGCAGGCAAAGACAAAGACCTACTGCAATTGGCTTTCTCCAGATCAATCTCATAAATTAGCCGGAATTTTTCGAATCGAAATCGAATGAATGCTGAGCATGTTAAGACTTCGTCATTCCTTGTCCACACAAGACCTCAAATTACAAATGCATTTGCATGCTGCTCTCAAATCCAAGTTTCTTCGCCTACTCACAAATATCATTCACGTTCCAAGCCATAACATCAGATGTAACCTTCCCTCATTTGCATTCCACCTAATGCTAATTCTCCCTTACACTCGTAGTAATCTACCATCAAACCCAATACACCGATTTAACTATGCTTTAGGTGAGCCAATAGGATAGCTAACATTTTTTTACTGCTCAAAATACTCAATTCACCCCTTAAGAAAATTGTCTTCCACTAAAATTATTCCTTAAGGAGTCTATCAAAAAAATAAACTTCTTCCCAATTATCCAAACTGATTACAAAAAGACCAATTTTCTTTTACTGTCAACTCCGACACAACATTTTTTTCTTTTATACATCGAAAATAAATGAAGAAATTAAATAATTTTAAATTTTTTAAAACTATTTCTTTAAAATGTTGGACCCTCAACTTTTAAACTGGACAAGCAGGCCAAAATTGCCTCAAGAAAGTTGAACAGTCAGTGTCCTAGGGGTCTTTGTCTAGTTCAAAGTTTGCTCTCATTACGTGAGGGGTTGTCACTAGTAAAATTAGGCCGTTAGGCACTCACCCCCTGCCCAATGGTCCAATAAAGCAGACAATCCCCGACTGTCACAAAATGCTCTGAATCTTAGTCTTTGACTTTGCCCTCAGGTCCGCTGCATGTGGTTCTTTTTACACCACATTCCCACACAAGAACAAAGCACGTAAAATCTGTATATACCAACATCTTACAAAAGCTTTTCTCACTTGCACGTTATAAAACAGCAACAAATTTCAAACTGTAACAAAACTAAAAAGGAAAGTAAAAAAAAAATCTATTTCCAACGCCCAACAACAAACAGATCAATTTCTTACCCCATTTTATTTTTATTTTTTATTTGTTTATTTTTTCCCTTCACTAGCTCCCTAATACTTTTTTTCTATGTATCAGCATATCCAAAATCCATTCATCACATTATAAACATCAAAAAAGTACATTACATAACCATAAAGATTTAAAAGAAAAAAAAAAATTGAAAATAAAAAAGTGTGAAAATAAAAACGTTGGAGTGTGCAGTTGCGCGTGTGCTTAATGGCAACTTGAGCCAGATTGAATTTTATAGACGGTCAGACACCTCAAATCAGCTTATAAATTAATAATCTGTCTGCTTAAAGAAAACATTGCAACAGGAGTGGGTTTGGCAAAGCACGCCGCTCATTAATAACAGATACATCGAATCAAAACGCAAAACCAGTGCTAATAAATGAAAACAAGGCACATTGCCAGCCCTAAAATTCCATTTATAAACTCGTGTAGTAAAACATTTCAAGCTTTTATTCGTTGTATATTATAATAAAAAGCTCCAATGGATTTCTCCTCTTGAAAATTTTTTTCCCTCTTCCCTAACTGAAGAGGCAAGTGATGTGCGCCGACAAATTCATTGTTTTATGACATAGTCCATAAAAATCAAAACAGCAATGGCTTTACACATTCCGTTCATTTACTACTGCACAGCTCGCCATAGGGAGCACAACTCGAATTTTGTCGCACAATTTGGGGCTTAACCGCTGGATTTGCGGTGAGTTAAATTTCTCGCATTTTCTGTTTGGGCTTAAGTTGACTCGTTTACGCGCTGTTGGATCTCCCTTTCATTTACTTACTATTTATTAGTGTCCGAATAATACCTTTATTAAATTATGGTCACCATTTCGCGTTTCGGTTTAATTACCTTATCTCGCGTCTAATAAGAAAAAAAAATTTCTAGTATCTTTTTTTTTTTGTTTTATTATTTTTTTGCTTCTTCATTTTCCCCTTGTGAGTGTGTTGTGTTCGTTGAAATGAAGCGAGCAGCGGCTTGCTCCTTTTAGGCCTATGGCTGACGATGAAAATGTGATGTTTTCAAAACGTTTACTTTATTTAAATAAATGCTGTTTATGTATCCAACATAAATTTAACCTTACTATTAAGTCTTTTAATGTTAAAATCCGTGGTAAATTCCACCTTTTGAGCGTATAAAATTGTAGTAAATTAGAGCAAGAGCCAAGCCCCTCCTCAAAGATGGAGGACCAAAAACAACATCGACTCGGATTCTTCTTCGCTTCACACTAACGAAATCTCCCATTTCGCTTACAAATAAATACCTAAATTATCATCTCAAATGTACGGATTTCATTCTAAAATTATATACTCATGAATTTGATAGCATAAAAATAGAAACTCGAACAAAAAACAAAAAAAAAAGCGAAAATAATTTTTTCTTTCTTTTTGTGCATCCTGAAAAGGTATCAAAACCCAAATTCCCTACAACAAGTGTTAGATTTCGCATCAAATCAAAACCAAATCCATGTATCATGTAACTATAAAAACTTAGAAGCATTAAATATTCTTAAAATATTTTTATTTAACAAAAAAATGAAAATATGACAGCATTAGTTGCATTATTCATCACACTGTATGGCTCAGTAGAATAATCGCTCAAGCCCATACGTCAGGCTTTTAATGAGAATATGGCTTCCTTTCTAATCAGTCACAAGACCCCTAAGGACACACAAAATTTATCTTTCGTTATATATATTCAGTGTGTACATGAGAAAAGCGAGAGACAACTTAGCTGATTAACTTTATGGAAATTAAGTGAGGTCATTTAGCACCTAAAGTCAGTCGCAAGCAAGAAAAAAAATCCAAATTAAGCATTTTAAACAAGCTCAACATTTAACCAATAGCAAGCCCGTATAAAACCCTTCAATCGGCTTATCAACACTGCATTTTAGGCAGGAAAAAAGACACCTTATCTAGTCCTATCGTGAGAAAGGAAAAAATCTTTTCGAAAAACTCCCCATTCCTCCATTTTAACCATGTGTGGGATATAATTTTCAAAAGAAAATAGTATAAATTTGATGTGAGACAGCATGGACACACACATTGGTTACCTTTATCACATGTCACATCACCTTCGAATTCACACAACCCTCCTCATTTATAAAGACCCACGAGTTATACAATACTATCTCAACTCGACATATATTTAAAAAAACCCAGTTTAAAGTATATTAAAAGCAGATTCAGGTTGTATGCCAAACAAAGTCGACCTTATCATTACTTACAAGTAGCCTAAATATTTTTTTAATGTCACGACCAGTTCATGACATTTATAAATATAAATTACAACCTCAAAATGCGAGAAAGAATATTTTAAAATTGAAATATTCCAGTTGAGATTGCGAAAAGGTATAAACAGTGAATACCCGAGTGAATGTTCTAGTAAAATACATAAAAAAAATAAATATAACAAAAGCCGAGTTTGGATTGAAAAAAGCAAACATTTCCCGACAACAATTCCAAATAAACTCACACACTACTACACGCACAAGGCACGTGTGTTTTCCGGAGCTCATGAAAGCTCTGCGTCACTTTCACGTCATTTTATAGGCCTTCTAGTAGCTCCATAACAATTTATTTCAAGTGACGTAGATCGCAATGACTGCTTGCCTACAGCTATCGCCCGTGTTTGATCCCCAATTTGTGTGCTCATCATTTAACTTACATTGCATATAACTCAAATGAGTTACAACTGTTTTAAGCTCACTGTGCATTACAATAATATTCCAATCTACATCAATTGCAATGTTTACATCAACCAAATATCATTTCATTCTACAATAAAAATCATTTTTATTTTCACCCTTATCTAATAAAAGAAAACAAAACATTCTTTTCAACCAAGGTAAGTTGTAAATTGCATTCAACAGCAAAAAATAAAAGAAAACAAAAAAACTATACCGAAAATGCAAGTCATTTAAATTATTGTGTAAGGTAAAAATAAAGTTGGGCAAAAAAATTCCACGTAATTGACATTCACTTCATAACCTTAAACTTCTTATTTTTTTTATTCCTTAAGGTCTTATAATTGCAATGACCAATGTATTCCAATCCCCCTTTTTTTCTCTTATTATTCAAGGCTGGATTATTCTATTAGGTGTGTCCATTTCTGTACAAAGCCGGTATGGTAAACTGAAACGATTGCAGTAAATTAATTGCAAATAACGTGAATAAATGTAGCAAACTAGAAATGATAGATGTTTTAAAGATAATTTTAATTGTAATCATTACCCCTTTGTTTTACTAAATGCAGAAATAAGCTACATGTGCTCATTTACGTCATGTTTCTATTCAAGCGAGAATAAGTATTAAAAAAAATCAACAACTTTCCCACATAACTCAATGCGACCATAAATGTTACTTAATGATTTACACCTTTATAGACGTGCGAAAATTATTACGGCTCGTACAATTACTTGCTCAATATTGTGTCCCAAAGGCATGTATTTCTCTTACCGTCATAGGGGACCCCCTTTCATTTTCATTAGGTTCTCTGCACACGAAAAAAAGGGCGGGGATATTTGGTTCTACCGACATTTTTCTGCAATATTTTATAAGGAAAATATAGTAAAAGTAAAAACAAAATTAAACATTTAACGAGGTGTTAACGTATACGTTTGCTTCTGTCTGTTGCCGCGCGAACACTGATCGCGTTTGTGAGACATGTGGCCACGCCCACTAAGCTCCCGCCCCGCCATCGACAAGCCAGGTAGCTGCCACATCCCTCCAATGGCGGCCACGCTCGTATCACGTGATTGTCTGTCCATTGAAGGAACTCACGCGAGCATGTACCTGTTATTTCCCAGGCCCCCGAATTTTATGCCATTTTCAAAAGAGCATAAATCATTTCAAGGCTCACGCGACACGTGCATACACTTAGTCAAAAGTTTGCAAAATGAGGTGTATAAAGTGAGGTCATTTCTCACAATTATTTCCTTATAACCTAGAATTTAAAAAAGCAACATTTCTGAACATGTAGATTTTTTATACAAACACTACGTCACTTAATTACATTTTTAACCCGACACTTAATTAATGTAAAGCAGGATGTGAAGTAACCATACCCTATATTTAAAACAGCATGCCATTTTTCTTTCATTTTTCTCTTAATCAGGGTTAAAATTCACCAAGATCAGGGCCAAACTCCATTTTATTTTTCTTTTGCATGTAATCCTTAACCTCACTGCTAATCTTTGATCTAAAGACGGGAAACAATCTAAAAAATAAGTAGTAAACAAAATTAACTTTATTAACAGCTGTAAAGCACGCATTTACACGCAATTATTTTAAGTACACGTTACATTAAACTAACGTTAGGTTTCAATTTTTTTTATCTTTACTAAAAAAAGATAAAACAAATTCTACTTTATTTTATTTTATTTTATTTTATTTGACAAATATTTTTCCACTTCTCGTGTGACATAGACACTTCTCTCAAAACTGTCATGGGAGCCATTCCCTTACACTTTAATTCCAAAAGAGTATCTCCACATTTGAAACTATGTTAACAAGTTCCTCGTAAATCTGCAGCTTAATCGTGCCGTACAACGCTCACTTATAGGCCCTACGCCCAAAATCCCCTAGGCCGTGAAAATAGCTATGCGCACCGTGAGAGGCGAGAGAGAAAGAAAGCGAGCATTTTTCATTTCGTGCTATATAGTGGCAAAGAACAGCAGATTGGGGCTCGATCGGTTGTGCTCTTCACTCTCACTCTCCGTCTTATTATACAAACAATCAGATTAAAACACAAGGACACACGACTCTGACAAGGTCTAGAACAATAAGATGGTGTCGAGCTACAAACAAGTTACCTTAATGAATACAAGTACACGAACGAGCAAAATGAAAATAGTGTCTCCAAGCTAAAAGAGGGATGCATTACATTCATTTTTCTGTCCCTTCCCACGCTTTGTACATTGTGCTTAGGCCCTGAAACCATGCTTTTCCCTTTTGGGTTGCACTCCATTGTGATGAGGCAACATTAGCCTACCGTCGCTCGAGGGTTCGGGTTGCCTTCACGAGACAGCACTGGGTGAAAGAAACTTATAATGCTAATGTCAGGTTAATCCAAAACCAGGTATATAGAGGGGTAAGCAGAAAAAAAAAATTTAAAAAAAATTACAAAGTATTTGTATATATATTAAGTGTTTTTGCCAGCCTAAAAACTATTCAGCTCTTAAAAGTCTATCTCACACCTCGTAATAACTCAGTCTTTGCAATAAGTAAAGGGGAAGATCTCTCTCGAGCTGTGACTATAGAAAAATACATAAATAACTATCAAGTGATGAAAAGAAAATGATTAAAAAAAAGTGTCGAGGTACTCATAACCAGGTGGAGTCCTCCTTCAACCCTATAGGCCCCTAAACATGAACTATATTTATTTTTACTTTTCCCCTCCCCTTTTCTTTTTTCCTTTACACTGCTTATTATATATTACAGTAATTTTTTTTTCTTTCAGTTCAGCCAACCCCTTCATACCTATTCACACATTAAAAAAATATGATACCTCACCATTCACCCATCCATGCCTGCACTCAATATTTTTCGCGCTAACAAAAAATATGAGAGACAATGTCAAAAAAGTTCATAACGTCAACAACATAAAAAATTGAGTGAAAGAAAAGCTTAACCCGTGAGAAAAACAAGTATCACAAATCAAACGGGCTAGACAAAATAAATCAAAATTAAAAAAATGTTATAAAAATATATATTAATATATTTATATATATTTATAAAAATAAAAATAAAACTACCTATGTAGTTATTTTTACTTTTCCCTTTTCGACACAAAGTTTATTTTGAAACCGTTTAATTTCATTTAACTCGCGATCCCTATAAAAGCGTTTTAAAGGCAAATTTTATAAACCATAAAGAAAAAATGAAGCCATTAATTTTACGGCCGTTTACTTCCAGAATGGCCGTAAAAAATAAATAAATAAATAAATAAAAAATGATAGAAGCGCCCCTATTGACAACCGTTTTAAGACGGAAGATCCAAATAGAAACGTCACAGAATCACGGCAGAAAACAAGTCTTATAGCACTAAACCGTGACGTGAAATGACGTAAAACTGGAACCCCGCTACCATCCAATAAAACACAGCCACACACGCAGTTGCTGCATATAAATTTAATCGCATTCAATTCCCCATTATTTTACCACACAATTTAATAAAGATAATAAAAAAGTCAAGCAATTTCTTAAATTAATTACTAATTAAAAAATAAATATAAAACCGAATCCTAAATAAAAAATTATGATATTTTTTCAAGCGGTTATGAAAGTTACGGACTTTGTACTGCTGACCTCTTCTTAAGCCATAAAAATCTTTTGAGCAATAAAATTTACAATTAATCGGCTTGAAATAACGGTACGATGAAGTGTTAACTCCAACGCTATTTTTATAGCTTGATGTTTCTCATGAGAAATAAAAAAAACAACAATCATCTTTAGGTAAGTGTTCAATTTCCCAGCTCTAAACATATGGCTGTAATTCATTGTCGAATTGTTCCTAATAATCAATTTTAACTATTTCCTTACACGCCCCATAATTCTATCAGATACAAAATAGTAAAAGCAATATAGCACATTCTTACTCGACAGATTTTTTCTACCAGTCTACACTCGGAATCACTCTATTTCGTGACATTTGTACTTCATCAATACAGGCCACATGTTTCCGCCATCATTCATCGAGTTTCGCTTGTTCCCATTTACCAAATTTGGCCTGTTAAAAAATTCGAAATTGAAAGACACACGACGTCCTCGCTTTAAAAAAAGATGCTTTCCGGAAAAAAATATTAAATAAATAAATAAGAATAAAAGAGGGGCTTCGAAACGGATATATTTGATTAATTAGAATTCTTATCCAGTTTCAAACTTCTAACCTGACAAACAAGAATGTGAGCAGAAAAAATTAACGACCACAACTCATGCTTGTCCATCCCTTAGCAACTATCTTATGTAATTTTAAATTTGAATAATTTTAACGGAAAATTTTACACATTCAAAGTATCATTTAAGTTATGTAACTTAATTTCTTTTTGAACAAGTTCAATGTTGTGTCACAAAAAAGTCAATTTTAGGTCCTTATTATCTGCTGATAATGCGAACTTACAAATTCCACATTTGATATCTTGATATACTCAATTTCAAAATACTATACATTTGAAGAGGTCAGAAGACTGGATTATTTTCCTGAATTAGAAGGAAAATATAATGGTATAGATACAGTCATTCTCCACCCATCAAATGCTTAACTACAGGATAATACTAAAATTACCTTTATTTTCTAGTCTTATGAACTTCTTTTCTATTTCTAATAACACAAAATCGATTCAGTAAAGTATAATTAAAATACAAATGATACTTTTAAAATATTTCTTAATTTAAGCTCAAGAAATGTTTACAATTATTCATAACATTGATGTCAGATAGATGTATTTTACATTGTAATATAATTTTAACTGTTCAATTCAGTCAATGTTAACTAAAACCAGTTTTAAATAATTCATCTAATTTTCTATTCATTAAATACCAACTTAAAAATAATTTCAAGGTCTTCTCGAATCCAGTATAAAGACTAAGACAGAATATATCAGTCTTATATTTTATTATTAAGATCTTATTTTATAGTAAGATAAAGCTTAAGTTAGAGATCGTAAATAACAGTAAATTTGTCTAGTGCACACCGAACTGATTAGCAAATTTATAAATTAATTAAAAATTAGATTTAACTACCATTATGAAGAGATAATAATAATTTATCAAATTCAGTGGTTGCGCAGTTACGCGTAGTAACAGTTACTATTTTTCGTTTATTGCTTATTTTTTAGTAAAATTTATTTGATGTGTATTGAAATTTACTATTTTTATTGTGAAATTCCATCTTTTTCTGTAAACTATACTATTTTTCGTTAGAAAGAGTATTTACTTGTAAGATTTAGTATTTTTATCCTACAAGAATTAGCTAATTTTTTATTTTAATTTAGAATATTCTAATTTTTTGTATAATTTATCATCTTACTATTATTTACTATTTTTCTTGTAAATTATTTCATTTTTCTCGTACAGTTTTTCATTTTTTTAATGGTTTTCCAGTTTTTTAGTAAAATTTTCCTATTTTTTCTAGTAAATTTTCTATTTGTCTTATACAGTTTCCCATTTTCTAATTAAATTTTCCATTTTTCTAGTTAAATTTTCCATTTGTTTTACACAGTTTCCCATTTTCTAGTTAAATTTTCCATTTGTCTTATACAGTTTCCCATTTTCTAATTAAATTTTCCATTTTTCTAGTTAAATTTTCCATTTGTTTTACACAG